>JAPQRN010000513.1:0-16944 GCA_037367275.1 Coranthus polyacanthus | reverse complement strand
CCTCCTACTCCCTACCTCCTACTCCCTACCTCCTACTCCCTACCTCCAACTCTCTACCTCCTACCCTCTACCTCCTACTCCCTACCTCCTACTCCCTACCTCCTACTCCCTACCTCCAACTCTCTACCTCCTACTCCCTACCTCCAACTCTCTACCTCCTACTCCCTACTTCCTACCTCCTACTCCCTACTCCCTGCCCCCTACCTCCTACTCCCTACCTCCTACCCTCTACTCCCTACTCCCTACCTCCTACCCTCTACTCCCTACCTCCTACCCTCTACCTCCTACTCCCTACCTCCTACTCCCTACCTCCAACTCTCTACCTCCAACTCCCTACCTCCTACCTCCTACTCCCTACTGCCTACCTCCTGCCCCCTACCTCCTACTCCCTACCTCCTACCCTCTACTTCCTAATTCCTACCTCCTATGCCCTACCCCTACAAACACAGCAGCCTCACATCTGCTGCCACTGACATGTATGTGTGTGTTCCAGTGTTAATGTGTGTGTCTGCAGGGGGTTTGTGTGGTAGGAACATGACAGATCACAAACCTACATGACACAACATCAGCTACACCAACATTCATTTATATTAATACCTACACACACACCCTCATCAAAGCACCATGTTCAAAACAAATATTCCATGAAATCCCTCCGCCGTGTTTCCCCCTGGAGGCAAAACATGTCATATGGAAATTACACCCGAAATGACAGACATTCACTGGGGAGAGAAAATGGAAAAATACAATTTCATCCTCCTCAAAGTTAATGATATGCAGTGATTTAAAATACAGGAAATGTTTTATTTAGACGAAAATCCCATTTTGTACCAGGATTAGAGTTCATGAAAACTGAAACTAGCAGCGAAAAAATAATTTAACTGAAAAAATAAAAAAGACACAAAAATAATCATTTAACGTTGCTGCAAAAGTTGATGCATCAACCAGATGGTGAATGTCTGTAGATTTTTGAGGAACATTACAAGTAAAAGAAGACATTTTAACACAGTGACAACAAACACAAACTAAAAGAGAAGAGAAGGTAAAATCACCTCAGTTTCCACTTTCTGATTTGAACCGTGGTTTCTTACGCTTTGTGCAAAAATTAAGATGACACATTAATGGACTAGTTCCATTTTTAATGAACATCTTGGTTTTGTAAAACATGTCTGATGTCATGTGTCCGACCTTTTTCAGCTTCTATAAATCAAGGCTTTTCTCATAATACCTGAAAAGTAAAACTAAAGAAAAACTGAACCAAAACTAGTCAAATCTTTCAAATAAAAATAAAACGACTCATGAAAGTGACTAAAACTAAACTGACATCAAAAACAACACTGAAAGACTAAACTGAAACGATCATAACTCTGCTTAATTCAGTCTATTCTGTGCTGAATATGCTCATGTTCTCAAATGTCCACTGTGTCTCTGCATCAGTTTCTACATACTCTGCATTATTTCTAACACAATCAGAGGGTTATGTTATTTGCTCACGACAAACTGATGTTGGCCTGATGTTTGTTCCACAGATTGGATCAGAGCTGGAGGCCTGTACGTTCTCTGCTCACTTGATGCCACTCTTCACCACTTATTTACCAGACGACCAGGCTGCTTTTAGCCCAAACGAAGCCACTTTCAACAACAAAGCCGTCACTTCAAATGGAAGCGTCTAACTCTGCATCTAATGCTTCATGTAGAGGAAAGAGGCTTTTAAGTGGGACTGAGATGCAGAGAGATGCTCTGCTCAAACTTTACAGCCCCTCTGTACCGTAGGTTTACAGTAACAATGTTCAGCTCTGCAGCTTCAGAGAAGGAGCTAAGAGCTGCCAGGAACAAACGCTTCACTGCCCCTTCCTTCTCTGGCTCCCATTATCTCCTGGAGACTGTTCAAAACTATCAAGTTACCGCTTACTGAGGCTCGGTAACAGTGCAGAGACATGTTCAAACCAATGAAACCCACTCCAGCATCAAGCAGGAGCAGGGGGTTGAGGGACTGAGTGGGTGTCCTTTAGCTGGTGACATAGCTGAGAGTCACAGGACTCAGGTCCAGGACAGGACACTGCAGAGAACACGCAGTTCCTTTAAAGACACAGTATGAGAGGACGACATTAGTGTTGGTTTTGATCTGATGTTTATCTCTTAACCCTCAGGCCTGGCTGTCAAAAGGTTTGGACCGTCCACCTACAGTTTACATCTTATAGTTTTTGTTAGTTCCGTTTTTTTCTACTGAATGGTTGTTTTATGTGTGAATGTACTGGAAGGATTTCTATTTCATTTCATTACATGTTGTATAGTGCATATAAAGATGGACATCACAATGCCGTTTCCTCCCTCTGTTTAAAAACAAAGCCAAAATCTGGTGCATCTGATGGATTCAGGACCATGATGGGTCAGCTGTCAATCACCTGTTTTTATCATCAATCAAAGTCAAATAACTTATTAAAAACAAACAGATCAGAAAGACAAAGACTTGAAAAAATATATTCAACACACAAGTGATTTTAGTTTCATACATGTAGTCGTTCACTACAGAGGAAGGAGCTCAGAACATATCATGTATTTACCCCAGAGGGCAAACAGGAGAAAATGTTGATGTTGTACAAATGTTGAAGCCAGTTTTCAGGACTAAAAGTCAGATGCAATAGAATGAATGATTTGATGCTGCATTGGCCACTGGATGAAAAACTACAGGTTTAATGGGTTTGAGCTTTGTCCCTGTGGACCTGTGGAGTGTGGAGTGTGGAGGAATTATTACAGGAGCTGAAGCTCAACATCCACAATATGAACAAAAGGGAAATCACACATATGTTAATATGCATTAATACAGCCTAAATGATTGAAAAGTAACAAATTAAAATGTCCATAATGACGTAGAAGGATTAAATGTCACCTGAAAGCAGTGAAGAGAGGGTAGGCATTTCTAAAGCCACAAGAAACACCTGAGATGTGACTCTTCTTCCTCTTTCGAACCAGCCCTTTTCAGAATCCCAGTGACACACTAAACGACTGGTGGGTGTATGAAACACCCATTCTTCCCCTGATAAGACCTAAAATCAAAGCCCTGAGTGGAGAGCCCACGGGAGGCTGGGACGGTGAACGAGGGCCGGGTTACCAGATGAAAGCATTTCTGAGGCTGAGATGATGCACTTCTACGAAACAAAGCACTGAGGCTGTAAACCTAAACAGTTACATAAGTGGTCCTGTGAAGACAAGTATTACAGGCTTCAGCCGACACAGAAGAGTCTCTAAGGAGAAATAACACAACACATGAAGGAGACGGGGTCCACTTCCTACTCAGGACCAGTTCAGGACCAGTTCAGAACAGAGCACAATCAATTACCACAGCAGCAGTAAAATCTGACCTACTATTCTGATACTAGAAAACATCAAAGAGATTCAGCATCTAAAGGTTTGAAGAATTTCTGCAAACATCTATCTTTTAAAATGGGTGTCAGTGTTAACAAAAAAATCTGAAAAGCAAAAGAAATGTAGTGATATTCGACAGCTGTGGTCTGGACTGGTCTTGAAATAAAACCCAGAGTCCTCTTTGTCCGAGACCAAGACAAGACCAAGACCTTCACAAAGATGTATGTTGAGTTCTACAACAGTAGTCTGCACGGCTGCATGGAATATCAGTGGAATATTCATGTAAACATATCAGTGGGAATATTGTCTGAATAAGGGTAGAAAACAGAATATTTTGTGCATGTAGTCAGTGTCTGACAGAAAAAAAAGGAAAAATCAAACATAATTGAAGTCATAACGTGTGTGAAAATATGTGTTTACCACACAGCACGAAGGTTAAAAAGCAGAAATATTAGTGACAACATGTCAAGTTACTTTATTGATCCAAATGGCTTTTCCTGGAGACACTGAAGGATCCATTTGTTTTGTGGGTTTGAGACACAGTGGGAGTGAAACCCAGACACTGCTGTCTTCGGCCCACGTGACCTCAGAGGTCAGAGGTCATCTGCTCAGGGACGTCAGGATGAAGGGCTGCAGATAAACGCTGATACAGAAACCTCCATCCAGCTCACATTACGCTGTGTCTGTAGTGTTTCTGCTGCCACCTCCTCTTGTACTTTTATTTATTTTTTTGTGTGTACATGTGTTCACTGGAAACAGAAACATTCTGTGATGACGAGGTTTAAAGATAAATTCTCACTGTGTTGTGGTGAATTTAGTCCTTTTCAATTTCAATTTAGAAGTGAAACCTTTTTAATTTGTAGTATATCAGAGATGTTTTACCTCCATGTGGTTGTGCTCTGTCTTATAATGTAATGTACAGAAAAGATAGTGACTCAGTTTCCTTAGTCACAATCATCTCGGAACATCTTCTGATGACAAAGTCGATCAACTTTCTCATCAGTGCAAAGCAAAGTAACAGCCGTGGATTAAAAAAATGAAAACTCGCAGCTCAAAATGCCCATGTAAGGTCAGTCAGTATCCCACAGGCTTGTTAAATAAATCAGGGGGGTCTCTAGAGACCATAGCAAAACACTGACGGCTCCTTCTAAACTCAGCTTCACTAAAGCAAACAGCTCAGGTCCAACTAAAAGTCTCTTTAGGTTTTTACACTGGAAGCTACAGAGACTGATGTCTGAGCTGCTACACGACACCAGATGCATGTGGAATGTGATGAAACCACTTACACTCTATCTCTAAACTGTACAAACACTCCACTGTCACTTCAAGGCTTTAATGAAGGAAACGATGAGAGAGAAGAGTGTCTTTCACTTCATAGTCAGACGACATAAGCTGAGCCTCAGTTTAAATGTTTGAAGGTGAAAATGCCGCGTTTCTCTTTTGATGATCACCTCTACACCACACACTCAGACATTAGATTCCCACCAGCCCAGAGTCGGGGACAGAACATGCCATTCTCTCTTGGTTTCTGTTCTCTCAACGCGAGCCAGCAAACATGTGGCGTATTTATTTGTGTTTTGGCTGTTGTTGGCTGGAATTGGATGTTCCCAGATGTTTGTGTCTCTGACTGGCAGCTGCAGCAGAAAGGATGGCTTTTACTGTCACATAAATGTTGAAACACAGACTGGAAAATCTGTAAGATTCTTCTTAAATCATAACCTGCTCAGAAAAACTGTCAACACGGAGACCCACACACCTGCCGACCTCATTAACCCAATAACACAGACAAGGAGACTTAAGGTTTAGGTCTTAACTCACTGCAGAATGACAAGGAGCTGTTACACCAAACCTTTTAACCACCTTCATCACACTGATCTCAGAGACTGAGGCTGACTCCTCACTCTCCCTGGATTCCCATCGTCTCCAAAGATGCATGTACAAACCTCCAAGGTGAGGGAAAAAGAAAACCGAAGCCATGTTAAGAAGCTTTGAATCTGAAAGAGACAAACACCCTCTACTCTCTGTCTGTCTGTTTTGGAATCAGTGGCAGCATCCAAGGACACAAGTCAACAAAGTGAAGAAGAAAAGGCTGCAGAGTGGTTACAAACACTGACAGACACACACGAGAAACAGAAACAAAATACTCTCACAGAACACATGATTTAAAAGTTATTTCAGGGTTGCATCCATAACTTTAAAATGCAACGCCTGTCCTACTTTCTATGTTTGACAGGAGACTTGTTTTCCCAGTGCAACCTGTCAGATTCTGCAGAGCAGCTACAAACTCTCATAGTCGACCCAGATTTCTCAACTGAAGCTTTATCGATGACGGGGCAGCAGAGGCAGACACTGAGCTGCAGTAATTTGACTAAATTGCAGAGAAAATGACAGGGAGTCAAGCTTCACTTGACCAAACATTTTCCATATAGTTCTGGAAAAAATGAAACTTGACTCCTCTGTAAAATCTAAACACAACAAAGCAGAGCGGAGAACGTTTCGCCACAATACCAAGAAATCTCAGATTCCACTGTGGAGGCAGCTCCTTAACAAGAGCCTGAAAGTGACTTTTATAGACACGTTTCTAACAAAAAGACAGGGGAAACCCCTCTTAAACAAACTTTCTCTCAGACTAATAATCTAAGCAGCGTCAGGAGAAGCCTCCACCACAAACCGCTGCATTGTGCATGGAGGCGACACGCTAATTAGAGCCAGTCACATGTTGGGGAAACGCCTCCCTGTTTGAGTCGCCGTCTACAGGACGACTTCTGCAGTGTCTCTTGCAGTGTCTTCTTACCTGGACCTGCCCTTTGCCCATGATCTTGTCCACTATCTCGTTGTCGTCCTTGTTGAGCATGCTCTTGTCGTAACATTTCTCGTAGCAGAGGATCCGCAGGTACTGGGATCCCTCCAACTCGATCTCAAACTCCTATTGGACGCCAATGACAGGACATAAAGCATCAGTGTTGGCATAAGGACAAGACAGCGAACAGTGTGATGTGTTGGACACTGACTTCATTCCACTGCGGCTCTGCGGTGTCTCTGAACACGCGGGTCTTGGCTTTGCTTACGAAGTACCCATATGAGTCCACTTCCAGGGTGCAATACAGATCTACAGAGAAACACGGGAAGTACAGACCCATCAGATTTATCAAACAAAACACGATTCATGTGTTCAACAATATACAGTCACTTCAATGATAAACCACCGTGAATCACACGATCAACATGTAGTAAAACTGTGGCCGTTAAATAGTTATTACAGCCATAACAACAGACCGTGTGTAATGAACCGCATGGCCTGCTGGGTAATGATGTGTATTTAACGTCACTGATTACAGGGAGTTTACTGTTATTGACTATTTAAGCATAATATTACGTCATACTTGTGTTTGTTTCTGTAATAAACCAATGGAACATCTAGTCTTTTGCATCTTTTGACTTTACTGTAACGTCTGTCTTGTTATGTCTTTTACAATGTTTATTTCATCTTGTTGTGTCTTTTTTACATCATTTCTTTCTTTAACGTCATTTTCATCTTATGTCTTTTACGTTTGTTACGTTTTTTTATGGCATTTTTGTTTTGTCCTTTGTTTTTGTCTTTTTGCATCTTTCTTTATGTCATTTTCATCTTGTTATGTGCTTTAAACTAACTGTATAAAAGGTTCCAAGGTGGGAGTGTTTTGTTTTTTTAATCCTTTGAGCTCAAAGTCAGTATTTCCACTTGAGAAACCAGAAAAAAATCCATTGGTCACGATCAACACCAACTTACGATACACATAGTTTGTAATATCGATATCTGGACAGATGGAGTAGACGAAGATAGACAGAAAACAACAATATAATACAACGAGCATCACAGTGTTTATGTGTGTTTGCAACAGCCAGCCCTAGACATCTTTTAAAACTAAACAGATAAAACACAGAGGTAGAAAAGAAAATATTGAGTGCAGCAGGATTCGAAAAGCTACACATAGAGACTACATTTAAAAACTAGACATCAGTTCAAGTTTGACGCTGAATTAACCAGGACTTAAGTGCTATGTATAATTAATCATGATAGACATTATCACTAACGGAGAGTTGACTTGCTGAAGGAGGTTTTCAAAGACAGTGAGTGAGATTTGTAGTGAATTAATACTTCAACGATAAAACGGTTCAGTTCCATCCAAGTGAAACAGCCCTTTTAGATGTCAATATCTTCCAATTCGTCAGCTGACAGACCCCCCTCCTCTATTTACATCCACATCCATCGCCCCCTGGGATCAGCTCACACTCAGCTCTTACATGGAGCAATTAAGTCAGTTAATGTGTTTTTTTAAATGCTGCCGTAGCGATTCCTGCCAGTCTGCAAAGTGTCCTCTATCCGGACCTGGTCCCGCGGGTTGAACTCCGTCTGACACAATGATGGATGGGTTTACAGCTCAACCTTTCACCAGGAGATTGGACGAGGAAGCTGGGGGGTTGGATGAATCTCAACACAATATATGGAGCAGCTTTACATATTTAAAATACACAATATGAGTCACACTAGAACCACTAGGGGTCGCTATGAACCTAAACCCACCAACCGGTAAAGTGTACATGAAATTGTAGATCTAACACTAATAAAGATTATTATTATTACTTATCATCTTTCTGTCTGTTATTTAAAAGCCAGAGCTGCAATGAGAGTTACAAAGAGTTGCAATGGGCAAAAAGGTCAGGTATATTTGATTAAACAGTAAATTAATGCTGTTTATATCTTTGTCACTCATTTCCTGCTGTGTGAAACCAGATAAAACCTGGTTCCATTTTTATTTCCAGAGGGTGAGTTGAAACAGAAAAGGGTCATTTGCTTAAGAAACTAAGAGTAGACTAAATGTTCTGCTATGGAGCTGTGAATTAAAATAGTTTTCTCTTTGTCTTTGTTTTTATGCTTTTCAATATAACCGGAACGATGAGAAAAACAGAAGGTCCAGGAAAAACCATCTATGTATTTATATCGAACGTCTCTACGGGAAGTGTTTCTCACTCTGATGAATATAAATACATTAAAGGATATATATTGTGTAATTGGTACTGAAACACATTTTAAAGTTACTTCACAACAGTGTGTGGACACATAGAGGATATGTTTACACTGAGCTGTTTCTGGTTAAAGTGCTATTGAAATACTAACCTCAGCACCTGGTTGAGCCATGACTAACCTGTGCAAACATTCACACGTGTCTGTAGAACTGTCCCTAACACATATACAGTAGAGTGGAACCTCGTTCCATCTGGTTTCATTCCTCCTTTGTTTGTTTTCTCAGCATCCTGAAAGGCTCTGGTATAATTACTCCCAATGAGGAAGAGATTAGCGGCGATGGAATGAGGGAAGTTCAGCAGAGGGGAATTCAGTGTGTCCATCTGGGGGATATTTATGAGACGGAGTCGTGGCTGAGCGTTTATTGTTTGCTTCCGCTATTTCAGGAGCGCTGAACCTCATGGCCATCACCTCCAACATCCCATAATACACAAACCACCAGGTATAGTCTTCAGTCTGAAACATGGAGACTGATGCAGGGTTTGGTCTTTTTCTGAGGCAACAATAAGTCTGAAGTTGACTGTGTTCATGAAAACTATCATGTATTTTACTAACAATACCCAGATTTAACTGTTGTACTTAAGCAGCGTCATTTAACATTCATGTATATACACATTCATTTTAATATTAATATCGTATTGTATTGTATCAGGACGCATCATTATCATATCTTTTGATGGATCATTTTGAATCTTTATTGTAGTGTTTTGATTTCATATTGTATTGTATTATATATTATTATATCAGTCATATCGTATCATACTGAATAGTAGAGTCACATCGTACAGTGTCATATCTTTTGATATCGGATCGTAGCATATTGTATCGTTTCATATGTTTTGATATCGTATCGCATCGTATGATAAAAGTCTATTCACAGTCCTGTGCAGCCCTTTGATTTCTCTGGAAGTTGATTCCCTCTCCATCTGAAATGAGTTCATGTGCCCAGACCAAAAATTCAAACAAGGCCAGGGAGAGCATATTTAGAGAGGTCTTTTTGTGTCCTCGCACTGAAGCCAGGAGGGTTAGAAGAAGTAGGACAAACTAAAAGAGGTCTGGAACTCCATGAGTTTTCATCCTCCTGGCAGGTCACCATTAGGCTCCATGTATGAAGGGGATAAACTGGTCAGCATGGGGTCTCTGACCCCTAAAAGCCAGGGTTAATAGATCCCATCCTTTCTCATCTCAATGAACTGAGCTCTGCAGCTCTGGTGAAGTGTGTTCTTATACAGGAGCTAATCTGTGCCCGAGGCTGCGGTGAACGCTGGGTCAAACTATGGGTTCACAGAATTAAGTGATAATCAGTTAAACTAATCAGTCAGTCTCTACCACCAGAGTCTATCTGTCTGTCTGTCTGCTGGACTGGAAGGTGGAGAGAAACCTCTAATAAGAGACAAAAACCAGGAGGGTTTTCATAGAATCCAGAGGGATGAAGCTAATAAAAATAAGGCAAACACTGAACGGTGACGTAGGCTGCGCTGTCTGGATTCAAGAACAAGCAGATAGAACAAGAACCATGAGAATATGTGAAGTGTTTGATTCTAATGGAACAGGTTCTGATTCAAGCTCATGTTGTAGTTTGAGCTACAAAAAGAAAACAGTTTTTAACTCATTAGTTATGCAAAGAACGCAAACCCTCCTTCAGTGTTCAAAACACTGCACTTTGAAATCATTTTACTGAAATAGTTTTAATCCTCCACTAATATCTCAGAAAACCTCTTGTGCCGCTGCCTCTGCGTATGTTTGTCAGATTGTCATGATTGAAATGAACTGCTGCGTCTGCGTTCAGAAATCTGAGTATTGTTAGTACAATCGGCTGCATTTCTTATATTTTGGCTTCATGTTCATTTGTCCTGAGGAGTAAACATGTCCTGAGTCTATGAGGCTGAACAAGTGCACAGTTCATGACTCTGGATCTGGATCTATGTTAACATGCTCAGCTGCAGTTTTAAAGCACTGCTTCACTGCTTGTCACCAGCTGCTGAAGACATATATGAGGAACAATTCAAAGTGTCACTTGTTGACACACATGCACAAAAATAGTCCAAGAACAGAGTGATAAGTTGTGCACCTCTCTACTGGGTCATGTTTTCCTGAGTTTTTGGGAGATGCTCCAATCCCAGCTCCTTCCTCTGTGACCCAGTTTCACTACTTTGCCCTGGGCTGAAGTGAAGCCGTTTCCCACTGGGGAGGATCTATGTGACATAAATACCACAGCTCCAATAAGATCATGTGATTCTTTAATCAGAAAAGGAACAAAAAGAGGCTGTTGTGGATGATTATACATAATCTGAACCACTGAATAACGACTGCTATTTCCACTCATTACACATTTCCGCTCTGATATGATAATCATTACCATATGTAGCAGCAGATTGCTGTTCGATGTCTTGTACAGAATGCATGACTTGCAGAAAAAAAATCAACACAGTGAGACATGTCTTAAGTGGAGACGTCAACAGTAGAACTGAAGCCACATCGATCGTCACACAGGCCTGAAATACAACGGGGTCAACAACTTCTACATAAAAAGGCAAAGGGAACCTTTTATTGAGCTGCATCTGGATGAAACTGTGTAATTTCAGTCATTTGTGGTTCTGGAGTCATAGAGGACACGCCTGTCACTGTATGAACACAGTGTCTTCATCGTTAATAAACATCACTGTGTCACTATGAAAATAATATGAACGACCTTAGGACAACGAAGACAGTTATCACCAAGGTAGAAGACATTTTTTACTAGTTTGCATCAACTCTGAAAAACAACATCAACTTTAATGAATAGTGTTTGTTATGTTGAAGCCCTGGTGGACAGCAGTACAATAACCTACTGTAAGACATCTGACATTTTACTCAGATTTCTAGATCTTTACAGCCCCGAAGGCCCAGAAACCTGAGGACAATCCTGCTTCAGCGTAGACTGTCATCACCAGAACCACATCAGCTCCTCGTCTTTCATGTGCCCTGATGCTCACATGGACCTGGGTCTATGAAAGTCCAGACTTCCCTCTACACACCTCCAGTCCCAGCCCTTCAGCTCTCCACGCTCCATCGAGGATCAAACAGGCTTTCAGAGAGACCGCTTTCCGATCCATTACCCTGGAAACTGCAGCAGGCGGCTTTCAGACACTAACGCTGTCATGGTAACCGAGGACGACACACTCCTCCGTCTGAGCATCTTCTCCAGATATCTGATATGTGAAGTGGTTCTGCTGGAACGGAGAGAGACTGTACTGGACCCGGCCTCCGTTTAGTCATCATCACACACAGCGACGTCTGTTCACACATCATTATCCAAAGGTAGGAAACGTCACGTTCAGCTTCTACCATTTACTGTGTTTGATTTAAGACGTCGTTTGTTTCCTTTTCTTCAGAATCGAGTGTTTTGTGTCATTTGAGATTCTGTTTCCATTAATCCTGACTCTCGCTTCTTCTCACTTGGAAATACCAGATTTTATTGTATTTTATTTTGTTTTTCTTCAGTTCTTACAGTATATTGTTCAGTATTTTATTGTGTGAAGCACCTTGTAACTCACTAGAATTAAATTATTTTTTTCACATTCTCAGTTAAAACATTTACAAAACGTTTCGATGTTTTCATTGTGTTGAATAAAAACTCAGATTGTTCTCATTTTATTTGTTTTTTACACTAAATCACAGAATCAGGGACAGCTGTGTTTCATACATATATAGAGTCTTATATGTTTTGTTTTATTTTTTCATTTTTGTCTTGTTGGATATTTTACATTGTTTTCAGTTTGTTACGTCTTTATAAATAATTTAAAACCATAAATAAGTCTCTGGTTTCTTCAACTTTCATTCAGGACCAAACATCAGCCTTTAAACTGTAAAGAGATAATGATAAATGATGAGAATGATAATAAAATGTTTATTATCGATCTCAGCTAATATTTGACTTCTTCACTGAAATGACTGACTTTGAAAAAAATGAAAAACCAAGAATCAAACCTACAGATATTTTACATCTGGTTTAATCTGCAGTTTCTAGTTAAAGAGAGTTGGTTTCTAGTCGAAGGAGTCACAGCTGTGGACAGATTCATCTGTCATCAGCTGTTTCCTGTTTCTGTATTGTTTCTGTACTGTCATTACTTTTATGAACCCACTATGTGTCGACTTTCTGTCTCATCCATGTCTGTTCAGTGTCACGTTGGAAACTGCATGTATGTACAAACTGCACTGACTGGTCATGTGATCTGGTAGATGTGGATGGTCTGTGAGAGGAGGCGGAGCCACAGAGACTGTGTGTTTGTGTTCATGGTCATGTATGTGTCCAACAGGTGGTCTGCGGTCCACTTACTGGCCGACTCCTTGAATCCTTTGGCCGAGTGGACAATCACATGCAGGAAACCGTACAGACCTGGAGTCTCCTCGTCTGGAAACAAACACATTCAGGTTAGTGTCGTCACACGTAGAAACACGCAGACGTGTTTAGAATGTCAGGATAAACAACAGGTGTGGCTTCATTTACACTCGATGTTACTGTAGTTCTTAATGAAGTGAATGAATTATAGTGAATTTCGTTTGCATCTGGTGAATAAACCTGCTGCAGTTCAGATGTCGTTAATCACTGAAACCAACACAACCTCACATAACCTGAGGCACGTGAGGACATTTCATTCTGTTGAATGTATGCAGATAAGATGGAGACGTTCACAGATAAAGTCTGGAAACAGACGATGATGCTGAGACCTGCTGATATGAGCTCTTTAACATCACTTTGTTCTAAATGTGTCCAGTCTCAGTAAACAAAAACGTTTATTCTGCAACTACATGAAAAAGCACCAGGCGAGTCTCAATATTAACCTATAGCTTAGTCTTACAAAGATTTAAGACTTTGTAAGACTTTTTGTGGTAAAATCTATGACTAACTTTACAAGAACCAAACCTCCAGAGTCTGAATCTGATGTTTTCAGATCAGTGTCAGATTCCATGTCAGTAATCACAGTCCCTAACCCTAACCCCGCTATAATAATAACCGAGCTGTGGAGGTTTGTGTGGGTGTTTTATGGGTGGCCTAATACCCCCCCCAGACTCATGAACACAATCCTCTCAGGCTTCAGTCGAGGCCTGCGAAGCCCGGCTGTTTCCTGGTAAATATACCATGATGGAGCGCTGAGGCCTGGTGGTTCAGAGGAGTCCAGTCCCCCTCAGGGTTAAATCTTAATGCCAGTGGAGACTCTGAGGTGAACCCGAGATTCAGGTCTTTAAATCTAAACATTGTGTGATAATTGAATCAAAGGAGCCAAATGAAAGTGTGAATATGTGACTTGAGAGGAGTTTCTCATCATCCTGTCAGTTCTGAGAACATTCCTGAACCAGCTGGTCTCCATTTAAACCTACTGTGCCCGGTGGCCTCATGTCACTGAGCTGTGTGTGTTTATAATGTGAAGTGGGTCAAAAGTCTAAGACAGGACATGGGATCTGAGTGTGATGAGGCTCATGGATCTGACATCCCTGTAAAAAGGAAAATATCATAAAACTGTTGTGAAATGTTGAGGTGAGTGATTGATCAGGTCAGAATCTCAAGGAACAGGTGAAGCCCCGCCTCCTTCTGTAGAGCCTCATGGGACATAATGTCAGAAAACATATGAACAAGACACACAAATGACTTTTTGATCCTGATGAATTATTCCATCAACTACACGTATGGCAATTTAGAAAATAATTTTACAAGTCAATAAAGTCTCAGTTTGTTGTAAAGACAGTAAAGTAACGCTCCAGTCTGGTCACGTTGAAGCTGCAGAGACGTCTTCACCGACTGTGGACAGAGAATGTTACCATGACGACCCTTGTAGGTGTTTAGTCTTTATAATGACGATACTTCAACAAGCTGTGACTTCAAACACGATCATAAAATGACTTGTCTCTTGCCGTCGACTGTAAAACTATTCTTTTCTGATATACGTTGCCATGGGACACAGCAGAAGGGGTGGGGCTTCACCTCCACCAGGTGAAGTTCTGCTGATACACACTGACAATGAACAAACATTAGGTTATTTTACACAATGAGTAAAGACACTGCTTTTTGAAACTGCATTCAGTCCATAAAAGTAGCTCCTGTTTAATGGAACGATGTATTGACTCAGCTCTAAACTCTTAGATTTAACTGTTCCCTTTCTTAGTTCTACGTTGCCTGAGGCTTTTCAATGTTAAAAGCTCCATCCTTTTCCTGGATCTCCCCCAAAGTTCAAATGAATTTCCACATAGTGACCACATAACCTCCTCTGTGGAGGTAATAATTTAAACAGAGCAGAGAAGAAAGATTACAACACTGTCAGTGTTAACAATATTCTTAATAATGTTAAATAATATCTGGGAAAAACATCACAGCAGCTTCATTGTTTCCCTAAAACAGTGATTCACAAATTTAGTGTATCCTCAGGACCTGACTTTACAAAACTATGTCATGAATATCCACATTTTACCGACTGTTCTGTCAAAACAGTCTCTGAAAGTCTCTGTTTTAGGTCATTTTTATCTTGTTAAATCTTTTATGTTGTTTTTATCTTTTTACATCATCTTTGTCTTGTTTCATCTTTTACAACTGATGCTTCTCTTTATTTCACATCTTTGCTGACGTCAACATTTATAAACTCCAGACAGAACAACACGTTTTAATTAGGTAATTAGGTTAAGTGAATTCACATATATATGTCCATATATATTTTCCCAGCTCTGCGGTCGTGTAGGTGAGACCCACAGACTCTCTGACGGATCAGATCACGTCGGCAACATGGCTTTAATGTCGCCATCGGCCTCTGAAACTGGTGCAACGTGGCGTGTGGAGCAAAAACAAACCTATAGAAGCTGTGAGCTCAGCTCCAGCCTCCGAGGACAAAACCATATGAGAAACACATACAACATACGTGCTCTCCTGCACAGAACCCGCTGACACTATGTGGCTTTGTCTCTGGGCTCAGACTGTGACTGTTTAAACTGGAAGTAGGAGAGAAGACGGACAGGAGTGAAAAGACAGTGAGTGTTTTTACCGTCTTTGTTGGTGGTGACGGGGATGTTGTGGACGGTTCGCAGTTTGAAACAGGAGCTGGTGAGGACCTGAAGTTCCACAGAGCTTAAAACACAGGTCTGAAGATCTGAAAACACACAGATACCGACGCTATATTAACGCTCACCTCTCTTCAAGCATATTAACAGTGTTTTATCACAGAGAAATACTCAGTGTTTCCTCAGAGTAGAAACATGTTTTAGAGACAGAAACAGAGATGACGGCCGTACCTTTCTTCTGGAGTTTCTGGATGCTTTCCCTCCACTCTGACCTCTCGTAGTCAGAGGAGAGAAGAAACAAGTAGCTCTAAAAACACACAAAGACAAAACCCGCCTTAGTGGTGCATGTGTCGACGAGTCACAAAACGTACAGGAAAAAATATGGTTTTAACATAACGACAGGAAATTATCATTCAACACATTTGATCCCAAATCAAGCTATTAAATATCTAGACTTTACTGTTGAGATTAGAGCCTGACATGTTAATATAAAAATAAACATTTTAATATCCGTCAATGTCATCATTTCTTTACAGTTTAAAGGCTGGGTTTCTTCAACTTTCACTCAGGACTAAAAAGTCCTGAGTGAAAGTTGAAGAAACCAGATGGTTATTTATGGTTCTAAATTATTCACAACGAGATGAAAATGACGTCAAAGACTAAACAAAAAAGAAAACGACATGAAAACGAAAACGACCTGGGACAGAACACGATCTATCGCGATAAAAACTCACCTATAACCTGGTTTTCACAACATTAAAATCTACAAACTGAGCTCTTATTTAAGATGAAAAACGATGTAGAAGACATGGTTTTAAACTCTTCTTTATGACATGAACAAGACAAGATAAAACAACACAACATTGAAACATCTGGAAGTGTTTTATCTGAGAATGTGAACAAAATAAACCCTGAACACAAAAGAAAGTGCACATCCTCATTATTATTCACTATTGGTTTATCGTCCAGATGTAGTTGATAAATAATTACTGAACTGATGTAATGCTGTAATAACCCAGATTTAAAAAACTAAACAAAATGCTCACTTTACAGCAGCATTTTGGAACAAATCAATGCTACACAAATGATTTGTAAAGGACTCATCACTCATCAGATTTGTATTAATGAGCAGAAGTGAAAACTACAGACACATTTTGCAACAACCCTGAGGTCAACTCCTCTATTGAAGGTACGTTTCTCCCTCTAGTGGTGGGACCTGAGCACTACAACAACACAGACACAAACAGGAAGTAAACGACGGCTCACCTTCCCGTGCTTGTTGTGGATGCGGAAGGGGATGGTGGGCGAGTGCATCAGCAGCCACGACTCCTGCTCGTTCATCTTCTTCCTCAGACGCTCCACGCGACTCTGACCCTTCGGTGCTTTCTACACACACATACACACACACGCACACACAAACAGACACACACACACACACACACACACACACACACACACACACACACACACACACACACACACACACA
>JAPQRN010000512.1:0-16947 GCA_037367275.1 Coranthus polyacanthus | reverse complement strand
TGTGTGTGTATGTAATATAAATGTAGAAATATGTATAAATAAATTATATATGATAATATATATATGTATGTATGTATTTATAATAGTGTGTTGTGTAAGTATATATTATATATAGAATATGTATGTTATATGTATTGCATGTATTATTAGGTATATGTATAATATAGGGTGTTGTTGTCTGAAGGTTTATTGCATTGATCACTGTGTGAACAGAACCAACCTCCACAGATCAAATGTCCTGACGTTTCAACTACTCTCTCACAGCTCTGTGTTTGCAGTCGGAGGAATGTTGATCTTTTTAAATCCAGATTAGATACAACCTCTGACCTCTTTGTTCTGAGTCACATGACTGTGTGTTTCCTTTACACCACACTGCATCCACACAAAGACTTGACTAATTTTACAACAGACAGAGATTCCACATCTCACTATAGACGTGTACACGTTGCATTGGTCACTTCAGTACTTTGCTGTGATACCAGAGTTTACATTACTTTTTTCCCTAAAGATCTGTTCATTAATATAAGCTCTAAAATTTCACACATATTAAAAAAATTCTGACATGTTTTAATCTTCTGAGTCAAGCCAAAGTGCATCCTATATGAATCACTGTGAAACACAAGGTTTGTACTTTTACACAGAAATGGGTCATTAAGAGTTTAGGCTATACTTTTAATTAAACTAGGTGTACACAGAAAATGCCTCACACTTATTAGAAGTTTGGTTTTGAGAGTATCTATTGCTATTTATTGTTTCCTGTCACCTGTGTCCTGACAAACTGACAACAGAGAATGAATTATCACATTGAATAGGGAGAACTTAAAGGTTTTTTAAAAAAGATGAGCAGAGCTCATTATCTAAATTTTAACTCCCTGCTGACTCTGATAGACATTTGGTCCATGCAGCTCATGTTTGATTAGTAACTTTATCTCTTTCTCCACGCTTCGTTATGCACTGCATGAGCTCTGAAGGTAAAGTTTCACTTTGCTGGGTTGTATCCAAAAACTTGAAACATATTGGATGTTTACCTGCAACTCACACAACTCTACTCTGTACATGAGTTGCAGGTGTAGCGGTACAGCAATCCAGTAACCAACGCAATGTTTTTATGTCTATGGACAACCTGAAGACAACAAAGGGGCAGAGCTTCCTGTTTGATTGACTGAGTGGGCATGTCTCTTACAGAATGCAGCTGTGATGTGGACGGGGCCATCTCCAGTGTGTGTGATATCACTACAGGTCAGTGTGCGTGTCGAGAAAATGTTACGGGACGCACATGTGACCAGTGTCAGGTGAGTCACATGTAGAGTTTATTTATTATGAACATAATCTTAGGTTTATTCACATGTCACATGAGTCTGTTTATTTATGTTTGGTTTACTGTCTGTTTATCTTTCTGTTTGTCTATTTATTTTTCTGTTTACTTGTTACGTGTTTTTTTTTCAGTCGGGGTTCTTCGGGTTGCAGAGTGGTCAGGGCTGTCAGGCCTGTGGTTGCAGCCAATCGGGGTCGCTGTCTGAGTCATGTGACGATGAGGGACAGTGCCAGTGTGTGGTGGGTGTGGCCGGGGACAAGTGTGACCACTGCAGCCATAGTTACTATGGGTTCCATAGTGACGGGTGTACAGGTAGATCCACAGTGAATGTACACGCCTGTGTGTCCAGACTGTTTTATCTGAGTTTACAGGAGCAGGTACAGTAGTTTTACTGGAGGATTCAGACTGTATATAACATACAGATCTACATGATGAATATATATATATATATATACATAAAATATATTATGACTCAAGGAACTTAAATTGTGTTAAATCTGTGCAGCAGAAACAACTAACAGCGGCGAGTTTCTGTGGTCAAACTAGAAACTGATGAGAAACACCAGCAGTTTGTTGTTATTATGTACTATACTGTATGTGTTCTCCTCAAACTGCCCCGAAATGTAGTTAAAAGTGTCTCCAGACTTACATGCCCTCCATTCTGATTGGCTGTGAACTCCTTTCTTACCAGTATGCAACTGTGATCACACTGGTGGTAACTGTGACCCCAAAACTGGCGAGTGCATCTGCCCTGCCCACACAGAAGGAGACACCTGCGACAGGTGTGAGACAGGTTACTATGGATATGATGCCATGACAGGCTGCAAGGTACAAGATGAAAAAATGAAGTAAACATATAGAAAATGAAAAACTATTAAAACCTGTATAAACACTGATTCATTTCTGCAGCCATGCAGCTGCAGTGCAGCAGGAAGCTCCGCCCACCAGTGTGATCTGACCAATGGGCAGTGTCCATGCAGAGAAGGTTTCACTGGCAGGTCATGTGACCAATGTGCCCCAGGTCACCACAGTTACCCAGCATGCACAGCGTGTGACTGCGACATAGCAGGAACAAAGGACGAGTTCTGTAGCACAGCACTGGGTGTGTGTGACTGCCCGACTGGAGAGTGTGTGTGCAAGGTAACATTCATTCATTCATTCATTCATGTAAACACACGTAGATATGCCATGTATCACAGGGTACATTGAGTCGACCACACACCTGAAGGTTGGTGGTTCGATCCCTGGCTCCTTTCCACATATCAAAGTGTCCTTTAACAACAAACTGAACCCCATGTTGCTCCCAGAGGCTCCACTGGTCTGTGAATGTGTGAGTGTGTATTTGTGAATGTGTGAATGAGTCACATGGTAAAGCACTTTTTTAAAGTAGAAAATTGTTTAATAAATTCAGTAAATTTGCCATTTACATGTAAACACACATGTAGACACAGTGTTCACGTTTTAGAATCTGAGCCTGATTGTAATTCATTCTGTCTCTGTGTGTGTTACTGTGTGTGTTACTGTAAAAACGTGCATGTCAGACGGGCGTGTCAGGTCGGCGGTGTGAGGAGTGTGTTTCGGGTTGGTTCGGTCTTTCAGCAGAAAATCCAGATGGCTGCTCTCGGTGTTTCTGTTCTGGACTGAGCCAAGACTGTGAGGAGCAGGGAGGACTGACCAGAGTACCTGTAAGTTGCACAGCAACTATACAGCATCCATGCATCTAGAAATCTACACATCATGCATACAACATCTATACAACATTTACACTTTGAGGAGCAAGGAGGACTGACAAGAGTGACAATATATTTATACAGCATTTATATAAAAACATAGGCAACTGATCTGCAGGCTTACACACATATAAACCTCTTTAAATTCTACAGAGATGTCTTTGTAAAAATATATAAACCTTCTGTCTGTGTGTCCTCAGATCAGCCTGTCTCACTCTCCAGCCCTCCTCCCTCTGGTCACTCAGTCTGACCTCCAGGGTGTTGTATCTGGAGTTTACCAACAGGGCGGCGACATGTTTCTGGACACTCGGCAGCTGAACAGCAGCAGACTGAGCGGACCACTCTACTGGAGGCTGCCTAAACAGTTCCAAGGAAACCAGGTATGTACCAAGACCACCTAGACCAGTGGTAGGCAACTGGCAGCCCGCGGGCGAGAAATGGCCCTCCAGCAATAATATCTGGCCTTTCAGGTGATTTCAAAAATCAGATTTTTTAAACTTTTTTAAAATCTTCAAATAATTGAAATAACATTTTTAAAAAAACGTAGAAGAAAAAATCAGGTTTTGCCTGATGAAGATGTGATGTTTTTGCTCACTATTCAATTGCTTAGAAAAAAATTGGCCCCAGGATAAATTTACTTGCTGACCCCTGACCTGGACCATATACCTCATTGTGTATTTTACTGTGTTTGTGTAACTGTGTGTACCTCATTGTGTATTTTATTGTGTTTGTGTAGCTGTTGTCGTACGGTGGTCTGCTGTCATACGCTGTGACCTTTTATGCTGAGGATGGCTCAGGACTCATCAATCAGGAGCCTCAGGTCCTGATGAGGGGTGGGGCTCTCAGGAAACTGGTCATATACACAGATGTGGTTGCCCCTAGCAACGGAGTCAGGACTCAGCACGACATCCATCTGACGGAGGTACCACAACCTGAGGGGAATTATGGGAAATCACAGCAGCATAATCAAACATGTTTGATGCTTGATGCTTCACAGCAGATACAATTTCTGTACTTCGAATCCATCTGATTGGCTAACTTTGTGTGTGTGTTTCATAGCACAAATGGAAGTATTTTAACTCGGTGTCGGAGAAGCCAGTAAGTCACGCTGACTTCATGTCAGTCCTCAGTAATGTCCAGTACATCACCATTAAAGCATCATATGGGACGATGCTGCAGCAGAGCAGGTATATATACACATAAACATGCAAACATATACAGATGCTCATACAAATAAAATCTAGAGATGCTACATGTAAAGATGACATTGTATCAATATTGTTTAACATGTATGAAGTGTTAAGTCACTACATGTTTTAATCAGCCTTCCTGTATTGTAAGCACTGAGCTTTAGTCCAACAAGATGGCTGTGTTTTCCATGTTAACAAAAAAGAGAGGAAGGCAGTTTTACTTTGTGCAATCTGTAAAGCTGAAACTGCACAGTTGCCTTTAGTGGTTAATTTAAGTTAATTATGAATGTTTGTCTTAATGGACATTTTTTTATTTTATACTTGAGAGAAAACAGATCATTTCTTGTAGTCAGTCCACAGCATTTGAATAATTTTTGAATTGAATTTAACTGTTCAATCATGTCCAATTAGACACAGATCATTTTCATTTTTTGGAAATAAATGAAAACAAGTTCAGCCTTTTTGAAAAAAATATTCTCTGCTGTACCTAAAATGTATTAAAACAGGACTCAAAAACTGAGGTTTGTACTGGGGTGTAAGAGTACACAACATTCAAGGTTTGTCACAAACACACATTTAGTCACAGCAGCTGACATTAACCATCTTTTTAAGAATCTCCAACATCACCATGGAAACAGCTGCGGAGGCAGAGGAAGTGGAGGGGTCAGAGGTCAGAAGAGGTGTGGCCAGACTGATCGAGTCCTGTGTCTGCCCACCTGGATATGCTGGACTGTTCTGTCAGGTAAAAAAGGTGTCAAGTAAGATGCTAGTTGATCTCAAGTCATGTATGTTTGCATGAATTCAAAGGAAATGCAACATGCTTGACTTCACACATAGCCACATATAGTAAATTTCTTTAATATCAAGACACTTCATGTTCATAGTGACAAATATTCAGTTTGCATTAAGCCTACTGCTGATCTCTGTTTCCAGATGAGAAGCCATGTATGCTTGCATGAATTCAGAGGAAATGTATAATGCTTGTTCCATCTTTTGTCAGATCTTGTAGCAGGTGACTCTATTTGTTTGCTGCCTTCACAAGTGCAAATTTTGGGTGTTGTCTGTCATGTGGAACTATGTTGGAAATAATTGTTTTTCACATTAACAATGTTATCCTTTGGCTTTTTTCCCCATCTTTAGGAGTGTGCACCTGGTTATTTCCATCAGCCTCTGTCTGAGTTATCATCTCGGGATCAAAGGTCGCTGTATGTGCGTCCCTGCATTCCGTGTCGCTGTAATAATCATAGTCGGAGCTGTGACATGGAGACTGGAGAGTGTGAGGTAATGAACCGCAGTCTGCACAGTCAGTAGAAAACAGTAGAAACCAACAGAAACACAGCAGAAAAATGTCAGTAGAAAGGGAAACAGAGACTGTTCACAATGTGCCTGCCCCCTGCTGGACATTAAAAACATTCAATCAAAAATCTTATCAACTCTTATTATCACTATTGTTATTATTACAGGGCTGTCAGCATCACACCTCCGGGCCAAGCTGTGACCTCTGTGCTCCAGGGTTTTATGGGAGCATCCAAGGGTATATCAGTGACTGTTCTCAGTGTGCCTGTCCCCTGCTGGACAACAGCTTCAGTGCGACCTGTGAGTCAGACGGAGCACCCGGCGACTTCCGCTGTACCACCTGTCGCCACGGATATGAAGGCCGCTACTGTGAGAGGTGTTCTGTCAGTTACTACGGAAACCCCTCATCGCCAGGTGGGGCCTGTTCACCCTGTAACTGCAGCCAATGGGGATCCCTTAACCAACTGTGTGACCATGTGACCGGACAGTGTACATGCAAGACTGGGGTCAAAGGTCAGCTGTGTAACAGCTGTGAAGAGAGGCACGTCATGGAGCGAGGAGCCTGTGTGTGTGAGTACCACAACATGCTACAACACTCTACAACATTAGAACATGCTACTAAACACTACACCTATGCTATGACACTCAATACAATACAATACCACAACATACTACATGCTGACACACTACGACACTCAGCACTCTACAACATTATTGTTTGATTGTTTTTACTGCCATTCTTTTTATTGTTGTTTTTTATTGTTTGTTTTTATTGTTTACTTGTTGGTGTTTGTTTCAGCCTGTGATGACGAGTGCACTGGTGTTCTTCTGGACGACTTGGAAATGCTGTCCAACCATTTCCTGTCTGTGAACCTGAGTGGTATTGCGGTGGCACCCTACCGCCAGCTGGTGGCGCTGGAGAACCAGACCAGAGGAGTCCAGGTACTAAACAGGTTACACACACATCACAGTCTTCTACTGTAGGTCTACAGTTTAAAACACTCCTGTATTCAGCTCTACATTCCTGTCAGTGCTAACTGGTTTTATCTGTTTGTCAGAGAAATATTTGAAGTGTAAATATCAGAACAAGTCCTGTTTTCCAAGTTTAATTCTGTTTTTAGCTTTTTAAAGAGAGTGGTTACTGCCTTTTTATTTTTATTATCTAACTCAGTGGGCTGAACTGAAAGGCATTACATCATGCTGTACTGTTTAACCAGTTTCATATCAAACTTGAAGTGACATATGACCTGTGTGTGTTTGTCACATGACCTGTTGGTTGTTTGTAACTAGGTGGTGTTTTCAGGAAACAGCTCTGTTTCTCAGCAGCTTTCCAAAGCAGAGGATCACCTGACTCATATGACCTCTGATATCAGCACTCTGCTGCAGCAGGTATGTAGGATTGGTAAATTACAAAATAGTAGAACATACTTTGTTAAACAGAACCTCCAGGAAGTGATGATGATGCAGTCGATGACCCAGAAAAGTGGGAGAAGATGAATGGAATTTAATGAAATTACATTCATTGTTGTGATTCAAACATCACAACTTCCTGGAGGAACTGATTAGAAAATTTTAAACTACTACTAAAACAGTTTTTAAAACTCATCACCTTTGCTGCGTTTACACTTAGTGTCCACACTACTGCAGCATTTTAACCTCCATAAAACTGACATAAAACATTGAACACTGCTGACCCTGTTTTAGGTTAGGGTAGGTTGAACCTTATTGTCCACAAAGTGAAAAATTGTCTAGTTTGTAAACTCCTGGTTACATTGATTTAAAAAGCATTTAAAAATGGCCTCCAGACTACGATCACAGCCTAGCCCATAGTAATAGTCTGCTAATTTATTGGTGCTCTTTGATTGGTCAGGCCTCCTATCTGTCTAACTATCTGGAGGAAGTGGACGTGTCCACCAACAACAGTCTCTCTGAGGGTGCACTGCTACTGACAAACATCACCAATCTTCAGAACAACATCCATGGTAAAAAACAACATGCTTGTAAACAGAGTGATTAAACTATGAACGTCATCAGACTGAATGGATTTAAACATGTCACATGTGATTGGTCCAGTGCTTGAAATGGAGGTGGGACTTCTGAACCAGACCACAGACAAGGAGCTCGATTCAGCCAATCAGACACGTCTGCTGGCTGAGGTGGCATCCATATTGGAAACAATCAGAGGTGTCAATCTAACATCTGCCAGGACCGCAGCCAATCAGGAGCTCAGGTGTGTTTTCAAGTGTTTTAATATGTTTTAATGTGTGCTTTACTGTGTGTTTACTGAACTGAACTTGTTTTGTCAGATCCATCATATTCATCTCTCTCTCTCTCTCTCTCTCTCTCTCTCTCTCTCTCTCTCTCTCTCTCTCTCTCTCTGTCTGTGTAGCCTCATAGAATCTCTCACCCATTCACTAATGGTGAGCATCCTGTCTGGTGGTCAGGAGGTTGACAGCAGGTTCCGCCCCCTCTCTGGTGCTCTCACATTTACCATGGAAGCACTGCAGCATGCACAAATACAGCTGAGCGACACTACACAACGAAACAAACAAACAAACAGCCTGTTGGATGCAACACACACTACACTGCAGCACTACCAGGTAAATACACAAAATCTGTTAGATTAAAATACCCAGGATGCATTTCAGAAGTAAACTGTGCAAACTTACTGAAACTAACCCTACCCTAGAATCCTGAAACTGATCTGCTCATTGTGAACGTGTAAAGTCTGTAAACACTTCCCTCCCGTCAGAGAGAGCTGCACACAGCCACAATGTATAAAACACAATTAATGGGTACACTTTTAAAAATGTGTCACTTTTTAAAATTTTTGTTGGTTTTTTAGCATTTGAATTTTTTTGATGCATCTGTCACTTTTCATTACCCTTTCATTACTCTTTGATTACACATTACACAGTTTGAAGCCTCTTGGCTCTTAGTATTGTATTGTAGTATTGATTGACTGATGTATTATTGATCAGTCTGATTTGTTCTGTGTTTATCAGTCTGTCCATCAGAACCTCAGCATTATGTGTTTGTCTGTTGATGCGCTGATGGAGGAGAGTCAGCTTCTGCTGTCCGACACCGTCAACCTGACAGAGGAGTTTACCAACACCACAGCAGTAAGACAATCACAGTTCAAACTCTTTTTTTCTACAATTTGTATTTCCACTTTTCACTTTGCACTCCTCTACAAAACCATCCCAATTATTCTAGAATGATTCATTCTTCCCAAATCAAGAAAGTTATCTGCTTAAAAATAAAATACTGCAGAAAAAATACTGTCATCAGTTTTTCCAGTATCATGCAACTGTAAAACTCACACCTTCATCTGAAATGACAACACAACATGGGTTGATTTCCAGTCTCTCTCAAAACAAATATTTACACAAACTTTGCAGACACAAAACACTGTGAATAGCATTAAACAATACAATGTAACTGTTGCAATGAGGCTGTGACAACAATAACTTTTTAGTTAGAATTAGAAAAATAACATCAGCTCAATGATATGTCCATGTTCCATTTGATATTATTTACAATGTCTACCATACATTACCTGTCTTATCTACAAGTCCGATATGACTTATATTACCAACATTAATCATCTACATACAGTGTATATGTAGAATGTTCATATTAGCTGCATGACCACTAAAACTAAGGACCAAATGACAAAAATACCATCTTATAAAGATGCATGGCTAGAAAGCTAGTAAGAATATTTACACTGTCCTCATGACCAACATATCCACAGCTGTCTTGATTCTAAATGAAGTATCAGTTTTTTGTGTGAGCTCTTGCAGTTTCAGTCCCTTTTTATTGTCAGTGTACATAAATGCATATTTAAAATAATCAGGGTCATATTTTGCCATATATCATATCTTTAAATCAAATATTGGTGGCAATCTACAGTCAGTCTGCAACAAATCTGAGAGTCTGACATCAAATAGCTACACATGTAATTTATTTTTTGGGGTTCAGAAAAAGGGTTGTGTTTCAGCACTTAACTTCAGTTTGAAATGGTACATGAATACTGGTCTGCTGTGTTTATGTTTGTTATTTCTCCTCTTTCTAAAGATTGACCTTATTTAACAACATTACGAGTCACTTTCTTTTTTACATGCACCTATTCAGACAACACAAATGTAAACCTCTATTGTCATTTCCCTGCTTGCAAAAGAACAGTGATGTGGGCTTGGGTTAGGGGTTAATGCTAAAACCTGTCCCCTTTGCTGCCAGCAGGTGGAGTTGCTGGGCGGACAGCTGGATCAGTGGCGCCCCCTGCTGAGGAAGCAGGTGGATGGTCTGGTGGTCGGACTGAAGATGACAGACGCTCTGGAGAATGTTTACCGAGCAGAGAGCCATGCCCACCAACTGCAGAACCATGCCCACACCCTGCACAGGTGAGCGTGTGTCTTCATGTGTGTGTCTGGCAGCTGTTTTATTCAAACTAAATCAAACAAATGCTTTGTCTCTCAGCTCTCTGTCCTCAGTGTGTAATATGTCTCAGAATGGCAGCCGATTGGTTAGACTCAACAGTGACATCACAGAACAGGTTGACTCTGCACTCCAGGCTGCCTCGATTGCCCAGACAGCCGCCTCAATCGCTCTCAATATGGTAACAGACGTACAACATGCTTTCTTACTCAAAATTTCAATGTGCATTTTTCCACTTTTATATTGAAAACACATAGACACAATGTGTCTATATGTCTCTTTTAATTTCCAAAATGTGAATTTGAATTGCAGGCTCATACAAACACTGAACCTTTCATGGTAAACATAATTCTCCAATGCAGAGGCTTTAACAAGTTCTCATTCTTTGAAAGATCTGATAGTGATTTAATCAGTTCTAATAGGATAATGTGTTGTGAGTCTACTCTTAATTTATCGAGCTTCAGTATTCTTAAAATCATCCTAAAATGCACGTGTGATATGTTACAAAAGATGTTACAAGATGAAACCACAGAAAATGACGTGAGCAACATAAAAGGTAAGCTGTAAATGACAAAACATATAACAAATGACAACAATGGGAAAATCACAACACTAGTACAGGGTTTATTAATTCATTAAAATTAATTAGTTTATCCTTGATGTGAACAGGTGTCACATGGACATTTAAAGAAACAAAAAACACAACACGACAAAAGAGTAAATCAGGTCTTTATGTGTGTGCACTCAGTGAGGATCATATTAAATCAGAAAAGTTGATCTATAAGAGAATAAATATTTGAAAGCCTTACTGCATTATACTCCATCATATTTTGAATTGCCACCTGGTGTCTGAATGGTAAATGAACAAAGTTTAATGTGTCCTTCAATGTATAAATGAAACTTCTGTGTGTGTTTCAGACTGGCCAATCAGAACGTCTGCTGTCAGAAGAGAGTGGAGCCAAACTGAACACCATCTCTACTGTTTTAGAAGAAAGTCGACAAATCAACGAGACAGCAGGAGGTCTGTGCAATCTGTTCAAAACATCACATCGCAATGTTTTTTATCACCTGAAACATCCACTGACTGTGTTTCTGTTCCAGACCTGCAGACCAATGTTTCCATGGTAACCAGCAGACTGGGAGTGGTCAGACAAAGCATCCTTAACACCAGCCTCCTCCTTCGTCAACCAATCAGAGATCTGAAAAGCCTTCCTAATGGTGAAACATATTGACATATTGAGTAATGTACTGATTTGTGTATATTGATGTATTGATATATTGGTTTGGTGTTTTTCAGGTTCATCCATGATGCTGCAGCAGGTGCATCATCAGGCTACAGTAGCACACTTTGGCCTGCAGGAGGCACTACATAGGCTGCAGCGAATCAGAGAGCAGCTGCAGGATTCTTCTTCTGTGGTGGAGAAAACCAATAACACTGTGAAGGAGACAAACCAGCTGGTGATGAACACACGCACTGCAGGTCAGTTAAACAGACCAATCAGAATTAAATGACTTAACGATCCAAACATCAACCAACATGTTTATTCTGTGTGCAGCCAATGAGGCCCAGCGTAAGCTCAAAGAGGCAGAGCATCGCACTGACCGTCTGATGGACAGGATCAAACCACTGAGCATTCTGGGAGAAACACTGAGCCGGAACTTATCTGACATCAGAGAACTGATTGATCAGGCCAGAAGACAGGCAGCATCGGTAAAAAACATGTTAACCTAACCAAAACCTCCTTAAAACTGTGTTCTATTAATGTTATATTAATGTTATATCAGGCCAGGAGACAGGCAGGGTAAGAAACATGTTCTGTTAGGGTTAGGCTTAAACAAACCTGTTAATGCTCTGTCAATACACGAGAAAATGTGAAATATATGTCTTTCAGGATCAGGTTAATCAAAAAGACTTATTTCCTGTACAGTAAGTTATATTTGTTGGTATGGCTCTGTCATGGGCCCTTCCTGTCCCTCCATATTAATATGTGTAAAACCTAAGGGAACAGAACAGAACAACATCACTGCAAGTGTAGGAGCTGGATGGAGGTGGGGAGGATGGAGGAAGCAGTGATGGTAGAATTCTAAAGCAGTTTAAGTATGGCTCCCTGAATGAGATTTGTCAATTGGATGAGTAAATGGGAATCAGCTAATGTAGAGTGGAATTGAGATTAGCTGCTATTAGTGCCGTACTGGATTGTGGGCTTAGCTTGACTTCATGGTCTGAACTAACACTACACTAAATTTAATTGCAATGGGAAGGCTGAGAAAAATTAATATTGTTGTGGAAAAAGCTATTTTTCTCTGTGTAACAAAGAAAACTGTGTGATCTTGTTCTTATTATGGAGTTTGTTCCAAAGTTGCATGACTTTTAAAACCTAAATATAGGACACATGTGATGATGGTGAAAATGAAAATGATGTAGTGTTATGCTTTCTTGAGATAAAGGTTTTAAGGTTCTGTTGTTCTTCAGATAAAGGTGGCAGTGCAGGCAGACCAGAACTGCATTCGCTCCTACAGACCTGAACCACAGTCCAGTAACTTCAATACTCTGACTCTGACTCTGAAGACCTCCAGCCCCAACAACCTGCTTTTCTACCTGGGCAGCAGGACCACGGTAGTCCCTGATCTCTGACCCCTGACCTCTGACCTGTGTGTTAGGACACAGGAGTCCTAATATCTTCTAATGTGTTCAGGTGGATTTCCTGGCAGTGGAGATGCATGATGGGAAGGTGTCTCTGGTGTGGGACGTGGGTTCTGGCAGCAGCAGACTAGACTTTCCTGGATTAGACATAACCAACAACAGATGGACCCGCATCAATGCCACACGGTAATGTAGCAACAAGACATGTCATGGTATTTATCATCACACAGCATCACACGGTATCTAATCATATCATGTCATGACGGTGATAGGTTTGGCATACACGCTTCTCTGTCAGTCCATCAGCTGGAGTCAGACTCGCCTCCGTTACCCACAGTAACCACAACATCACCTGGACCGGCCCGGGTTTTAGACATCGACAACAACACGGTGATCCACATTGGAGGACTGGGAGCAAACACGCAGGTAACATGTTAGGTGGCCAGAGGTGTGTAGTGATATGTTGGTATTGGTATAAGTTCTGCTTATTGGTTCCTAAATACAATAACCCTTTATAATTACAAACAAGGCCTACATATCTTCAAGGACCTGTCTGTTTAAATAAGAGCTAACATTCATTGATGGTTGGAAGTGTGACTTTATTAAAGAAACATGGCTGAGGTGTTCATTTGTTGATCTGTGTGAGTTACTGGAGGGGGAGAGTTATCACTACTGGAAGGGGAAAAAATTAAAAGAACCGAAAAAAGTTTTGTCACAATAAAGGTTTTTGTGGACAGCTGCAGCAATGCTGTAGCTAATGGGGATCCTAATAAACTAATAATAAACTAATAAAATAATCAGCCTCTCTTAAATAGTACAATACTGTACAAACTAGAAAAGCACTTGGAGAGCGCAGACCTCCGCCAAGCAGCTAATTTCCCCACATATTGTGACTTACACCCAAAACTAATACTCCAACATTCATGTTATCTACTTTATTAGATTCATTGATCATAAAACATTCATTTTGCCTTCAGAATAATCTTGGTATCATGTTTAGTTAAATAGTTATTTGAAAAAAAAAACCTATATTTACCTAATGGCAGTTTTCTTCTAGATGTAGCTCCATAACTATTGAAGATACCATAAATCCGTTCATCTTACAGATTCAACAGACTCTCAGCTACAATTTGACATCAGTTATTTCTGTGTAAGTTTTTTTTATCATTTATTCAAATTTATCACATTTTTATTTTTTTTATTTTTAATATTTTGATTTACAACAAATATTAAGATACCTAACATCATTTTATCTACATCAATCGATTCCTTGACCAAGAAAAAATACCATTGCCATTTAGAAATACAGTGATATAATTTTTAGTTCAATAGTTATTGACAAAATTCACTATTTTACTAATGGCAGTTTTCTTCTGGATATAGCTCCATAACTACTGAAGAAACAACAAATCCATTCACACTCTACTAATTCAGCAGATGGGTTAGGGTTAGGAGTTATATACACATATACTGAAAATGGCCCTATCTCGCAATGATAAAGAATGCTTCAAAAAATTCCTGGATGCAGATGGTAATCCAGAAGACCACCAACATTTAATCATCTCTTCTTTGTCCCATGATCAACATTTCCTGAGAATTTCATTAAAATCCACTCATAACTTTTTGAGTTATCTTGTTAACAGACAGACAAACAAACACCGGCAAAAATATAACCTCCTTGGCAGAGGTAATAAAGATGTATGATTGTCTAAAGTAGTCTCTAAAAGACCCAGTTAGTTTAATTAACTGCTAAAGGCCAGAGGTTCCTGAATGGGTTGAGACCCAAAAGAGGAATTTAGTGTCTCCTTGGGACCCAAACTTAAAAAAATACATCATGAGTTTACTTAATATCTAGATTTTTTATTAACTCATCCACAATGTTGGATCACATTATCAGGTCCTCCCACGTTTGAAATCAATCTGACGGGAAACAGGAGAAAAATCATTTTAAATATAATGGGGACTGATGGATGGACATCCCTCTTATGGTGATGAATCTAAAAAATAAATTTTTGTTATCTAAACTTTTGACTTCTTTTCTTTTTTAAACTATATTGGAATTGAAACAGGGAATTGATAAGAACCAAAATTGATGGATATTAAAATGACACTAGAGGTGATCACTTAAATTTTATTTATATAGCACCAATCAAAATACATTGTTATCTCAAAGCACTTCACAAATTCAGGTCAACAGATTCATATTTAGAGGGTAACTGTGTTTGTGCTTTTGTCAGAGGCATCCAGCATTGCGGTCGTCCACCTTTAAGGGTTGTGTGGGCGAAGCGTCGCTCAATGAGAGGAACATTGGACTGTGGAACTACAACAGCAGAGAAGGAGAGTGTGGAGGCTGCTTCAGCAGGTTCCTGAGTTTTCATTTTTATTCAGTCTCTCAGTTTGGTTTTATATTTCAGTTTACTTTGTGTTAGTTTTATGAGTGCCTATAAAAAGTTTTGTTTTATTCTGATTTTGAGGAATTCGATAGTTGTACTTCACTGATGAGATTTCAGCCCAAACTCTGAGTCAGTTACTAAGAAAATATTGTTAGCCTCTAATTCCTTTTCAAAGCCTAAGATGACAAATGTCTGTGAACATACAATTTAATTGTGTTATTTTTGTAAAGCCTCATTTCTAAATTTTTTTCACTTAACCAAACAGCTACTTTTCATGATATTGAGATTATTGAGATTATATTGAGATTTCTTGCTTGTTTCTCACTTTTCATAATTTCCTGCCTGTTTCTTGGTTTTCATCATTGCTTGCTTGTTTCTTGTTTTTCGTGATTTTTTGCCCATTTCTTGGTTTTCAAGATTCCCTGTCTGTTTCTCAGTCCTCAGGCAGAGGAGACATCATTCCACTTTGATGGTTCTGGCTTCTCATTGGTTCAGAAGCCTTTGCGTGCCACTTCCACCTCCATCGTTCTGCTGTTTAAAACTCTGTCGCCGGGCGGATTATTGCTGTACCTGGCCTCCAACAACACGGTACACACAAACACACAGTCTGTTTTATATTGAGGCTCCTGTTTGGAAGCAGATGTTATATCACTTACTGCCTCTTACAGAGGGACTTCCTTTCCATTGAACTGGTGGAGGGTCGTGTTCGTCTGACATTTGAACTGGGCTCAGGCCCATTAATCCAAACCTCCAGCAGGAAGTACAACACTGGCCTGTGGTACAAGATCACATTGCAGAGGAACAAACGCAAAGGTACACTGTGCTTCCGGTGTGTGATGGTCCAACTCATGATTCTCTGATCTTCTGGACACACTTTTCAGTCTGTTTCTGTGAAATGTCATTAGTTCAGTTCAAAGTTCACATCCAGCTGAGTTCACACCCACGAGCAGTAATAAAAGAGCAGTAAATTCAATGGTAAGGTATAATTTTCTAAATACTGCTGTTTTTGGGTTAGGATTTAAGATTTTTTCAGAGGAGAAAGTAGTTGTTTAAAATTAAGATCTGTGGTCATTTTATCATCAAGCCTACTGGAGAATTTACCCGGATGTTTTCTAGTTATCAACATAACCCAGCGGTCAGTGCTCATGTTACTGCACCATGAACAGCCTGTGATGTCTCTGTAGATAAACATGAAACAGAATTCATTTGGGTAAACAGTCTTTGGTCTCTCAGTCATTGTCATTCGTTCAAATCATTAATAACTCTATATTTTTTAATTTTTAGGTTGTACAAGAGCCAATACTATACTGACTCAATAACATTAGTGGTAATAGTACCCCAACCCTAGTCCCAGTGGTAGCAATATTTCTAAAATCATAACTTATGGTTGTAAGTTTCCTTTCTCTGAGTGAGGACAAGCTAAATACATTTGGAAACATCCCTCAACGTGTCAGTTTGATGCCTTTACATGTCATGTTTATATGTGTAGGTTACCTGTCCATCATGGCAGCTGACCAATCGTCAGAGAAAGAGGTGTTGGAGGCAGAGTCTCCTGGGTCTGCCTCAGACCTGAACCGATCCGACCTCGACCCCATCTACATCGGAGGACTTCCTGCCTCCAGACCAATCAGGTGAGCCCTGTTGGAGACAGTATAGATCACATGATTCAGAAGTGCATCACCTACAGTAACTGAACAGTATTAGTCTAGATTGATTCTTTTTTTCTTCTTTAGAATCTCTTGTGTGATTTTATCAGTGTACTTTGGATTACTATCATGCTGGAAAGTTCTAAAAGTATCAGTTCATTGAGTCTTTCACTTTGGTTGTTGATTTCAGTGTAGTTGTTTAGTTGAGGTGACATTCTTCAATGCTCACGTGGGCAATGACAGTGAAACCTGGAGGGGGGTGATTGGGATGAACGGCCTCCCCGATCTAAACC
>JAPQRN010000510.1:0-16960 GCA_037367275.1 Coranthus polyacanthus | reverse complement strand
GTACGGACTGTAAAGCCCTTTGAGGCAAATCTTGATTTGTGATATTGGGCTATATAAATAAAATTGAATTGAATATGGAAGATTCACATATGCTTACATTAAGTGTATGTAGTCTGAGTGTGCGTGGTGTTGGCAGCTGGTTGGTTTTTTCTAAGCTAACAGTAGTTCATGTTGTATACTGTTGCAGCTGTAGAAGAGCAGAAGAGAGACAATAAAGAACTCGAGAGTGAGTGTTAGGACTTTCGTGGAAATCTGACTAGAGATGGAGTTGGTTACGTCAACAAATGACTGTCTCTCAGCGCAGAACAGACTCCAACACAAACTTCACATAAGCCCATGAGCACATGTCAAACTTCCATATTGAACCGTCAAGCTTGTGTTAATCACAGAGCTTACTTTAGGCATTATAGCAAAAACATACAAAAAACCTGCTGATTTTGAGATGAGAGAAAAAGGAAGTTCAAAATGCTAACTCACGTCTAGGACTAAAAGGGATCTAAGAAATTATTTATACAAATTTTGGAGCTACACAGAGTTTCACTGTACTGTCTAGTATATGAAAATATCATATAAAATATCATTCATTCATAAACATGAAAACTGAGAACAATAAAACACCAGAAGATAACAGTAGTTTCACTACTTGATCTGTAAAGCTTTTACCTTAACTTCAATCTCTCCACGTAGCTGCAGCTCGTAGGCGTTGTCTTTCATCAGGGCCAGGTAGGTCTCTGAGCTGGTGTGGATTTTTTGAGCTGGCACACCAAGAATAAAACACAAATTAGGATCAAAGTCAAGATAAGAATAGACAACGCATGGAGAGATCCTAGTTTTAGTCACATTAAATCAGTTCAGGCAGGCCACGAAGTCAAGCTCAACCCATAATCCCAGTACATCATTGACAGCTGTTGATCTCAATGCAGCCCACATCAGCTGATGGCTCAGGTGATTCCCTTTTCAAGGCGGCATATTTGAAACTGCTTAGCTTGGTTAATATGTTAACATGTCTGGTAGTAAAGCAGGTTGTGTGGACTGATGGGGAGACCAAATAATTCCTTGGTCTCATCTGCGAAAAAAACATTACAGCCATTTAAGATGAAAACAACAACGGAATGCACCACTTACTTACTGTGTTTATTACAGCCATGTAGGGTGAGGTAGCCTACCACGTTCCACCACCACCTTCTGATCACGTGATGTAGCCTTATTTATTTGTTCCAACCCAGTTTATGGAAGCACATGTAATTTGCATTTTCCATTCAATTTTATGGAAAAATGCTACTGATACTGCTTGGCTCAGTTCCTGGTGGGGGTGTGTGGGGGGGGGGGGATTCTTGCTGCTGCTCTCCCTGCTTTAGGGTTTCCATGTATGGAAAGTCAGGGAGGTCCCAGAATACAATCATACCAGCAAACATAACTTACTGCAGATAACTGAACTATTTTTTAGGTCATGCACAAGTCTCAAATATCTAGTATAAACACTAATATGAATGAATATATCTAGCTCAGTGTGTAGACATGCTAAAAATACTGGGCCACAATGGTCACACAATAGTGTGACATTTAAACAGCCAACACATACACAGAGGTGGTTAGCAGTGCATGTGGAAATACGTAAAGGTGTGTGTACACATACGTAGGCTGGTGGACTCCATTCTAGAGGCTGTGTTAACGGTATCTCCAAACAGACAGTATCTTGGCATCTTGTAGCCCACTATTCCTGCCACACAAGGACCTAGAGAGTGGGAAAAAGAGCAGTAGGATAGCAGTAAGAACAAATAAGTGAAAGTGAGATTTCTTTACATTTGCGTTATTTTTTAAGATTAAAAAGGTCTTAAAGTGTGTCACAAGGGTCTACAGCCATGCTGGCAGCTAGCACTGCTATCTATCAAGCATTGCTATCAGCATGACAGCACGTTCATAATGATATAGAAATCAGTGTATTGTGGCTGCTATCCTCGATGAGATGTATGCTGAGAAATGGAGTTAGCTGATGTCCAGTTCCAAACTCCCACACAAACATCATGTAAGTACACACGCAATTTACATTTTGAATCTTTAAGTTAAAATTCAAGTTAATCAATAGCTATCAAAGATATTTTCTCTAGTTTAGACCGGAATGGTGAATCAGTCAACACTACCATTTAGAGGCATGGCACTAGTGTGGCAAAGCATCATTGTTAAACTAATTTTGTAATGCGATGTAATGTGTTTTGTAAAATATTTTACTATTTTAAGTGCATAAATTATCACAAATATCACGGCCAGGTGAAAACAGTATTAGCCATAATGACCATAAATATCCATCATATCCAGTTTTGTGCCAACCCAGCAGTGAGTTGTTCTTACCTGTGTGGATGCCGGCTCGCAGCTGCAGCCTCTGGTTGGGCATGTGAGGGATGGAAACCTGTCTGACGGCTGCTACCAGATCTAGAGCCATCTTAGCGATCTCGTCAGCATGTCGGTCCCCATTCCTCTCAGGAAGACCACTCACCACCATGTAAGCATCTCCAATTGTCTCCACCTGATTTTATAGTTTAATGATATGATGCTTAAACAAATGTTCAGTGGGGGGAAAAAAAATCAAGATTATAACCAACCACTGGTAAATTAATTATTCCCAACAGATAAATCCAAAACCAGATGGAATGATTTTGAAGACTTCTTATAAAGTCACACAAGAATATCCAGCTGCAGAGATGAACCTAATGAACTACCTGAAAGAGAGGACACTGATTACAAGCTGTATCTGCTGTGTAACACCTGAATAAAACATGTAAGTGCACATTACTGGAGAGTGACTTTACCAAAGAGACATGAGAGTTAAAGAAAAACTTTCAGGCAGTATATTGACTTTTCACTGTCACCTTGTAGACGTCATAGGAGTCGATGCGTGTGTCAAAGCACATGTAGAGATTGTTGAGCATCTCCACCACTTGCAGAGGGGTGCAAGAGGCAGAAATGGAGGTGAAGCCCACAATGTCTGAGAAAAAAATGGTCACCTGGAACAAAATACAGAGAAAAGACTCCACAGTTTGCAAAATGATTGACTGTATTGGACAATACTGGCCAAATGAACATACTACCAAAAGAAATTAAATGTCTGTTACTGGGAATGAACACTAAAAGGCAATGCCTTTGAACAGCAAGTAATCAGGCTTTGAAAAACAAAAGCACATAATAATATCCTGGATCCTTTGATTTGAATCCATTCTCATTTTCTACGTCATGAAATGAAACAGATATATACTATGAGACAGTGGATGGAAAGAGGTGTGGTTGAGGCGTGGCTTGGCTCATCAACCTAAGTCAACTAGTTAATTTCATAACCTATGTTACAACAGGATGGATGCTAAAAGCAAGCAACAAACTCTGGGTCTGAAACATGCATCAAAACACAAGTGCCAGAATTTGCAGTTCCTTGAATGTCCACTTGAGGCTGGCTCCGAAAGCAAGGATAAGTTATCAACTGTCTTTGTTGTCTACATCTATGATAATAACCTGTACACTGACTTCTATGTAGAGGACTCTGGTTAGAAAATCCTTACACTCGCTCCCAAGTTCTTCAATGCCTGTCTTCTGCTCCTCTACAGCTGCAACATATGATTAGCTTAGAAATTCAGTAAGCTAATGTCGAACAGGAACCCTGGAAGTTCAATCAGATGTGTCCACTGTTCTTGCAATATAATCTGTTTATGCAGTTCTCTCTGTTACTAGCAGTTATTACTAAAATGTGTTTTGTGATGTCACAATGAACTTCACCTTTGGCCCAGAAATACCAAATCACGTCATCCTTGGGTCCAAGTGAATGTTTGTGTGAATTCAGAAAAAAGAATTGATCACAATCTAAGATGGTGAGATCAACCAGATCTAATTAAAGCTCAGCTTGAACTTCAGAAAGAAATACTGGGCAAGACATCAACAGCTTCCCCATTTTTGTTAGGAGTAAGTCAACACTGGCACAGTATATTTCAGAAAAAAGAAAATATCCACATCATAAAATTTAAATTCAAATACCTACCCACTGAATGAATATCCAAATAGCTTTTTGCCTCATTTCAGTCACAACTACTATTACATTTGTTGCCTTGATGAGCAGTGTCAGAGAGGCTTTACTGAACACTTTCCCTTCAGTGTGGTGTTTTTCTTTTTGTATGGAACTATAGCAACAAGATAGGGTTGGTCTTCAATTTTCTTTGCTCCGAATCAGTTTAAAAATTGGGGCACAGTCTTATTCAGTAAATCGTAGTCCATCAGCCCAGACCGCCTCCTCCCTGCACAGGGTGCTTTTGGTACAGCTGCTTCAAACCTCTTCAATAAGCCAGACGCAATTTTCACCCATATAACTTGTTTTATCTCCTGATGAATATGGAGCAGGGCAATTATAGGTAATTACGCCAACAATAGCAACAAAGGCAGCAAACACACACATCCATTCAACGTGTTGGCAGATCTTGCAGCCGTAGCCTCCTCGCAGCAATTCAACACAACTGTCACAGCAGCATTCATCTGTTATTGTCTTATCTGTCCAGCAAAGTGTGGCCTCTTCCAGCCGTTTTAAGCCAAAACTAAAATATCACATGACATCAATTCACTTAACTTCCTGATTTGTGCTGAATCATCCTTTAAATCATTATCCAGTATTCTATAGTATAATATAATAGTATAAAGCATTAGTTTAGCTAATGTTTATATATGTTCCTGACACTTCTCCTAACTTTTGTTTCATTTTTAGAACAATTAAAGAAAAAGTTTTATTTTTTTAAATAGCATTTATTTTCTTTACATTTTGCTAAATCATGTTAGAATCATAAAATATTTTTCTATTCTCTGCTGTCTCTCTATGTATATGTATGTATGACTATATTATATATATATATTCACTTTCTGTCCCATCATGTCTGTTTTTTCTGTCTCTGGGTTCACACCCATGACGTCACCACCATGAAATGATCAGAAATGTATTATTTCTGTGATTTTATGGCTTTGTTGTGCTAACACCTCTCTTTTTAAACTCTTTTTATTTTAACTTATTTGTGTATTATTAGACTATATTTAAGGTTATCTATCAATTGTATTTTGCTGACACGTTTAACTCCGGTGATGGTGTCACCAAGGATTCATAGCTAACAATATGTCAACCAAACACCTATACATTCTGAGAAATAATTGAAACAGCAGAATGAGCTGATTTTGGACAAGGTTTTGTAATAGTTATGGATGTTTAGTTTCCCTCCGATTTTTGTGGACACTTAATGAAACACTCTTTGAAATCATATATGCAGTTTGACTATTTCAAGACAACTTCTCAGAGGCTTTAGTCTCATGTGTTTCATTCAAGCATGATGTAAAAGCACCAGTGTACTCTGGCACATTAAGTGTTCATTTCACACACTCAGATGCATTCTCAGTGGAAATTCTCCCTTTTGTTTAGGTGAGGAGTAGCACCTGGCTGCCAGTGGCAGGATGTGACTCAAAAAGATGGCTGAAGAAAAAGCTCTGCTCTCATCAAACAATCTGTCAGTGATATGATTTGTGTTAGAGCATTGGGTGAAACTCACAAGCTAATGCTAACTTACTCCAAACACCAACCACACTAACACTGTCATGTTATAAACAACACCAGGTGTTTTCACCTACTTGATATGCTGTATATTAATACATACAGTTGATTTGACTATTTGATAACAGTAATGTCAACTTTAATTAATGTATAACCACACTAATTAGTGCTAGCTGGTCTAATTAGTAGGATCTTCAAAGAACTTATATTGACAACAACTGAACGTTAATGTATCATACCACTGCAACACAGAAGCAACCAAGCTACTGCTACTAAACGCACTTCTGTTGTTTTGGACAGAAAGCTGTTGTCAAAAAAGTACCAGGGTTCTCTTCTATCCACTTTGGCTAACTGACACATCGCATAATGCAATACAGAATTAATGCTAATATTAGCAAATGTAGCTAAGTTACACTAACAGGTCAGGTATTGTAATTAAGTACCAAAAACCACGTGACAAATTCCTCCGATGGTCTACTGTAGTCTTCTCAACCATGAATACAGTAGAGATGTCTGTCAGGAAAAAATATATTTTATTCAATAAACAGAAGCTCTGAAAGTCTGACTCAGCAGCTGAATAGCTGTCAATTAAAGTCCACACAGCAGATACAGATGACATCCACCTGTCAATCATAGCAGCGACGCCCTTAAATAGGCATAACTTTAAGCCTTAATATTATTTTTTTTTTTTTTTTAAGTTATTTTTTTTACCTTCTAATAGTTTTCATGAATGGAGAAATTAACTATAGAGACCAAAACAATTTTTTGTACCAGGCTGTAAACATGTTTATTTCTGCTGTAAAGTTGGACATCTTAACGCTGGGTCTATGGGGATTGACTCACTTTTGAAATCTGATCAAGGGACAAGGACTTCGGCTCTAAAATAAAGCCAATGCGGAAATGTTCTTAAAGTGTAATACCGCTATGGGCCACTGGAGATGCTGGCTCCAAAAAGCCCTGGCTCCCATAAATTTACACTGAAATTCTCTCTAAAAAATACTAAGTCTATCATTTTCCTCCAGGAGTCATTCTAGTTTCTCTATTTATTTGGATGCTCTAATAAATGTTCTGGTCCATCTTGTTCTGTCTCATCATCTCTGTTGATAAGATCTCAAGGCAAAGAAAAGAGGCTCAGGCTTTGATTGACAGCTCGCTCGCCTGCCGAGTCAGACTTTTAGAGCTTCTGTTTATTGCATAAAATGTATTTTTTTCCTGGCAAACTGTAATTGTCATTAATAAGTTACACTACCAAGACCATTAAATTACTTGGTTACCCAAATGCTTGATGAAGATTACTGTTTTACTGTAGCATTAGTATTAGCTCACTCATGATCCTTTACAGTTCCACCCCTTTTGTCAAAATATGGTCACTTCCAGCTCCAAAAAGCCAACATGCCGAAGGCTAAATTGCAAACTTAGCCTCCAAACAGCAGGTCAAATACCAGTGGGCAGCTTAGTTTGAACCCTTTGCTCTCACACCAACCTTTTCGTAGCTCTCAGCCTCAACATGTCTCTGCTGGCGGAGCTGCTTGGCGACTGACTTGGGCAGCATTTGATGTAGCAGATCCTCTGCAAGCTGCCTCTGCCGCTTCAGGTCTGAAGTCTTCTCTTTCAAGGTCTGGGCATAGTTCTGTATCCACTCAGTCATCTGCTTGAAAGAAAACATCACCACTGGGTAGATGAGGCATGCTATGGCCAGCAGACAGATCCTCATACTGAGGCCTGATGACACCGATCGAGATGCCAACCTGAGAGCCGGCACCGCTCTGGCAAACAGGCACTGCTGAGTACTTGTCAGAGCTTGAACTCCAGTGTAAGACCTGGACAGAAGATCAGTTCCAGAGATCTGCCACGGCCTCAAGTTCAAAATATCAGGATGTTTGGCATCCTGGGTTAAGTTGAATTTGAGGTCTATGTTCTCTGACCAGCAGGCATTCAATCGTTCTGACAAAATCCTGGTAAAACCCAGGTAAGTTAGTATATGAGTCCACTTGTGCTGGAAGTCAAAGTGAGCTGCAGTGTGGGGGAAGTCTATCAACTGGTGGTTGAGTTCTATGAAGATCACTAGAAGTCTTGCAGATAGTACATCACTCCAGTTTGAATTTTGTTTAACTTTTGACAAAGTGTCTTGTATAGTACCCCAGATGTCAAGAAGTCTTGTAATGGCCAGTGAGAAAGCAGAGGTACTGTTTTCACTCATGCTGTTTGCCATCCATGAAGCATTTAGAAATTCTCTAATATTCCTGCTCACCTCTTGACAAAAGCCTGCCATTTCCACACTGCAAGGCAGCCCATGGCCATTACTGTGGCCTGCCATTTCGCTGCAGAGACGACCGAGCACAGGTACAACAACCTCTGAAAAACTCTCCTCTAGTGTCTCATTGTCTGCGTCTTTTGTAAATAAACGTCTCATCTGTTGAAGCTTGCTGACAAGTTGGAGGAGAGCTATTGTTCTGCATGAGGTCAGCTCATCATAAGCTGCTTCTGTAGTGTGCAACAGGTCAAAGTTGGAGCTGAGGTCGATGGAAACAGAGCCAAGCAGGGCCAGGAAAGAGAGGAGGCAAGCGGTCAGAATCCGATGAACAGTGCGACTGCTGCCAGTCAGGGAGAGTATGGAAAACCTGTTAAAGTGAAATACAGTGGGTGAAAAACTAATGGTGGTGTAGATGTTTTTTCCCTTTTGTTCACTATAGATATGGCTACTATTATATTATACTAAAATCTGTTTTTAGTTGAAATATATAGTGTTGCAGAAATGAGTCCTGAATCCCAGAAGTGAGCATGTTGAACTCAATGGTTCCCTCACCTTGAAGTCAATGCGTTTTTTGAATGGGTTTTTGGTAAAATGCCTGGAATGAGGTCTGTGACAAACATAAGCTTGAGAGATACAAAGGTGTTTGCTAACATGTATCTAAATGAGACTACACAGGTTGTCAGGACACTAAACAAGAACACATACAACTACTCACTAGTCCAACCACACTGTGTTGTGCTTTTGCAAATGATCCTTATTACCTAGCTCAATAAGGTCACCCTAAGAGGAGCGGTTTTTGTAGAAGAGCTAAGTGCCAAATGGTAACTTCCAGATCTTAAAAGATTAAGCCTATATAGAAGTGCCAAAACCTGCAATTCCTTGAATGTTCACTTGAGGCTTGCTCCAAAAGTCAATCCCCATAGATCCCCATGTTACATGTCTACAGCTTGGTACAAAAAGGTTTTCATTTCCTACCAATATAAGTTGTTTGACTGAAGACAAAGAGATTAGAGGAAAAAGAACCATTGTCCAAAATGACAGAAAAGTAGCTGTTGCTGTGAAATTCTCTTGCAGTGGAACAATATCTTAGCTTTCAGTTCTTGTCAATATAAGTTATTTGATTTAGCCTGCTAATTAGACCAGCTAGAACTAATTAGTGGGTTTATACATTAAGTAAAGTTGACATTACTGTGATCAAACACAACTGTATGTGTTCCAGTTCCATCCTGTTATCCAAATATAGACACTTCTGTTTCCATAAAACCAAGATGGCGATGACCAAAACAGCCACACTCAGGGCTTCAAAACAGCCACAAACCAAAGGGTGACATCCCAGAGGCTTCGTTCACTTTTTATACACAGTCTATGGTAAACGCATGAAATCAAATTACAAGTTGGACGTTTACTGTTGGTGCCATTTAAGTCATGCACGTTCCATTTAAGTCATGTGGAACGTGCAAGTCATGTGAAACGTGCAAGTATCATCAACTTTTGTTTGCCACAGAGCTTTTTTTCTGCAATAATCCAATAGGTATAAATCCCATTGGCTTTTGGTAGAGGGAATTTCCAGGTTAGCCTCCAAAAATACATGACCCCTGCAGCACCCTAGGCCTGTATGTGTAATGTGTAATTCCTCTTTCGCTGCCAATAAAAATAGATAATAAAAGTTAATGTTAGCAATAAACTAAACACCCAGAAATAGTTTCTTAAAACAAAATGCAGATGAATGATGTAAATTCACTGTTGGGTACATGATTGTGTTGGTAGCTGGTTGTTTTTTTGACTTTAGCTGTCTAGATTTCTGAAAAAGCTGGATTCAGTTTCTTGTGAGGATTTGCTGCTTTTCTGTCACTACACTGAATAACGGGTTTGGACTATTGGCTGGACAAAATAACAAGTTGCAAATTAAAAGCACCAGCAACAGCTAAATAGAATCAAATAGTTAATTATTTTTTTAAGTCTACACTTAAGTAAGTGCGCAGTGTATCTTCAGCCTGTCATTGTATCATTGTAAATTAGATTGTGGTTTAGACTTTTGAATAAAGAACATGTGACATAGGCTGGAACCACCACTTTAGTGTTGGCTTTATCGACTAAAATAATACATTTGTTATGGAAATAATCATCTCAGGTTTGGTCTAATCAAGCAATATCAAATTGAGTTTTCACATGTAGTGTAATCTTTTGTGAATATGACATCAGAGAGGCAGAGGGAGGGTCTGGTCCTCCTCTGTGACTCCTCCTGACGCTGATGTTTTGTCCAGTTAGAAGAGTAGTTTTTGGGAGTTTTCCATTACTCGAGCCAAGGGTTGCAGGTCAGGTTGAGCGTCTTGGCCAAAAATGTGATCATGATAAAAAATTATACTTGGTTTTAACTTATTTGCAACAGATACAAGATGATCACAGTGTCAAAATGACATAAAAGATACAACAAGACATAAAAAAACAAAAGACAAACACAAGGTACAAGACACAACAAAACAAAAACAATGTAAAAGATAGAACAAGAAGTAAAAGACACAAGGCAAAAACAATGCATATGTAAAAAAACTTACAGTAAGATGTAACAAAACAAAAACGCATCTCTAGTCTCTGATTTTGTGATTTAGTTATTTTGTTCATTTTTTTTAGTTTAATTTGCTTTTGGAACATGAAATTAAATTGCACTAATTAAATGAATTGCGATCAATGCACCCATTTCCCTTTAAAATAAAAAAAGTGAGGGCAATCTGAGTTCTTATTCAACAAGATGAAAACAGCGTTATTTGTGGTTTTAAACTCTTCGTTAGGGTCTGAACATGACAAACCAGCCACTGACCTCCAAGGCAAATTATCAGGATGTACAAATTATATCACAGCATGGTATAGCATTATATCACTGTAATTATCATGATCATTTTATCGACAGACGTTGTGATACGTTGCACAGATTGTAAAGCCCTTTGAGCCAAATGAGTGATTTGTTGCTGTATAAATCAAACTGAGGTGACTTGACAGGGTCATTCTACCCTTTTTTCTGTCCTCAGTCTTTACAGTAACATTACACTTGAGACTATTTATTTCCATTTTTAAGCCAAGACACTGTGTTATTTAAAGAAATATACCTTCTTGAGCCATGAATTTGGCAATATTTGTTTTTTAAGCAAGTTCAAAGGATTCCAAGTACATGTCCTTGTATTTTGAGATCCAAAACTGTTTTTTCCACTAATTAAACTGCAATAATATAGCTGGCTTTTAAATATATGATGTGACATATCAGAACAAAATGCCTATCATAACATTTATAATGAATGTAGTAGTCACTGGAGTCGTGCCACTGGTGTTACTGTGTAACAGAAATCTTCCATGGACCTTCTTCTTTAATTTTCAATTAAAAAACATCACACTTTTGACATTATTAGATGTCCCCTGACATATTTTCCCGCACATCTATGAAGAAATGTGCATGTTGAAGTCCACTGTGCTTTTCAGTTTTAACAAATGTTCTCATCTTATCTCATGATTTCATTCTAAGGTTTTGGTTCAAGTCACTGGTATGACCTACTTTATTCTGAGGGAATTGAAAAAAGAATACAAATGGACAACATTTAGTGGCTGTAACATACAATTTTCAACATTGTGCTTTGATTAATTGTAGTGGCTATTTTGTAAAATGCATTTTTCAATAAAATGGTCACTGGAGTTTCCTTCCTTATGGTAAACAAAAGCATCTGTCGTTTATGTGTATCCATACAGAGGATGGGTTATAGAATATGATGATGTAAATTTAAATGTTACAGATACAGATGAAGATAAAGCCTACATTTTAAGCCATTTCAAAAGGTGATGTTTGTGTATATGTATATGTCACCTGTTTACAAACTGCTCAACAAGCGGCAGAATTACAGTTCAGTGCAATTTTCCCGAGAATGCAAACTTTTGCGTCTTGCGTTGTTCACCTGCACAGCTGACAGTCGCTGTCCACATGCTGCTGCTTCTGCTGAGCCCTCGGAGCGACCCTGCTCTTCTTTATGAATCTCCTTTTTAGAGAAGCCGAGGACAGGGTCCCAGATGTGAAACACTGCTTTTTCATCAAGTCCAGCGATGATATGAGACTCAGGCAGACTACAGGAAGCTCCGCTCACCGTGTCAACACACACACACACGAGCATTTCCAACAGGAGACTGCGCTCAACACACGTCCCGCTGTTGGAAGTCAACAGCGTCAAGTCAGCAGCAACGTCGGACCCACTTCCGCGTAACTACTTCAAAATAAAGATGCATTCTTACACTTTTTTTTTTTTAGCACCGAAGCACATTGTACCGCATTCACTATCTTATCTGAGGTCAGGATATCGTATTTGAGAATGCTGATTACATTAAATGCTGAATAAAATGCAAATTTCGATCTAATTATTTTGTACATACATACACATACTGTATATGTATATGAGTAGCCTGTCACTGCCAGACTAATTCTTAGGTAAGATTTAGTCTGGGCCATTCATTTTTGATTCCCAAGGGGTGTTATCAACAGACTTAGACCAACATGTCTCTGGATGCAACTGGAGAGACCTACTGCCAATCAGAGCAACAGTCACAAGGTGTGTTTCCATCCAGCTGTTTTATATGCAGAAGTTAAATGCAAGTAAGTGCAATGGAAACAGATTTAGTGAATAATTGTGTGTGACTGCATGCATCGAACAATAAGGAAACTGATGCTTGAATTAATACAAATTAATACAACTTCTTATTAGATGGAAAACACCAAGAAAATGCCACCATGTATGAAGAGCTGCAGAAACATATGTTAGACAAAGGCTTTGAAAGTGAAAGAGTGAAACAGTGTTATATGATCCAGATCAGTGGCTTGGTTTGGGGTCAACAGCTGTCACTTGCCACAAAGTACACAGACATTATGTCTATCAACTCCTCCTCCCTGTTATTGTATGAAATACTACTTTTAACAATGATGATGATGAAGAACCAGCTCTTAATATTCACATTACAGTAGTGGATGGAAACGTCACATTTTCTTTTGCCGAATATCTGAAAAATTCAGTTAAAATTTGCTATACATTTTTATGGAAACCCACCTATAGACAGTGCTCGACAGGTTGAGAGGCAGAAGTCACAGGTGGCAGCCTGTCACTGTATCTAACCACAACTGTGATTGGCTCGACCCAATCTAGGCTCCTGGGAATCAGTTTGAATGGGAGCAGTGACAGACTGATGTACCAGAGCAAATGGACATTTGGTCTCTGGCAGATGCGTCTGGTGCCCATGCAATACATTATTATATTAAGTAGTAATTACTGTTATCAGTACATAGATTGTTATTCTTTTTTTTTATTTTTGAGTAATAACTTGACACATTTTCTTGGTTAAAAGGGACACGTTTGTAAACCAAACCTCAGCCTTTTTGTCAAATTACAAAAATGCCAAAATTAATTATATATATATATATATATTGTTGTAATATGCTATAGTACATCTTTTATTCAGTACGATGCAGTTTTGGGATTGTCATCGCTGGGCTTTAATTTTGAAAGGTATTTTGGCGGAAGTTGTGACTTTGAGACACACACCAACAGGACTGAGGCTGTCTGTGCTGCTCGTTCAGGGAAAAGCGCAAACATAGTTCGGATATGAATCAGTTGCTAACTTTGCGTGTCCTCGTGTAACGGGGTGGCTCCGTGGCTCGTTTAGCTGCTTAAATATTTGTTAGCGTTACAAGTGGCAGACTAGCTCCTCCTTGGCGGAGTGACTGTTAGTAAATGAAAGCGCTGTTTGTTTGGAGCCGTTGAACAAAGAGCTTTTCTTCCCTCTACCATTGTTACCGAGCGCAGCGCCTGCTTTCTAACCTATTCAGAGGTGGTTTCGGGTTGTAAAAGTAAGCTAACTGTTTTGAAATTGTTCTATATTTAAAAGAGGGCTATGTACACGTGGTCTTTTATGCTGCAGACTTTAATTCATTCACAAAGTCAACTAGCAAATTCCCGGAGCCACCGGGACGGCTAAATGACTTGATACAAGGCTAGCTCTAAGTTTACGCAACATTGTTAATTGGTAGTTAACCAAGGCAGTTAAAGGGTTTCATGCAAATAACGCCCGCTTAATTATTATTCTGAGTTTAAAATAAAATATCTGAAACGGAATAGCTTTGCATTGTTTCGAGTTTGTTTCTTAACTGTTTATTACTGATAAGTTATTAACGCTACGTAAAGCCAACCAACTAGCCAGCTAATGAGCTGTCCTTAACGGACATAAGCAGTACTGTGTATGCGGTAGGTTTAGGAAGAAAGCAGTGTTTCTGTTTACTTTAATCACTACAGTTTAATAGTAAGCCGTTGCAGTTCGTATGGACAGCAACATCAGTGTGGTGTGTACACAAATCCACGTTAGCTTAACGGGCTTCTCCAGGGTTTTAGTGTCCCGCTAGACTGCGTTTTCCAATGAACAGACCAGAGCCTGACTAAGAGTCACACTTATGAATTGAACAGACAGAAGAGTTGAACAGAATCTCTCTGGGCTTTCATTATACTTTCATTATTACACATATTGGTAGAAACACTGTTTACCACATGTATTCATGTAGTCAGAAAAATGCTGCTGCAGTGAATAACTTATTCTGTGCATTAAGGTGTTAACACTTTTTCAAAACATGAGGCCACAGTGTGCTGCCATGTCCCAGTTGAACTGACTGTTGCATTGTCGGTGTATTGACATTAACAGCAGCTGCTCATGTCCAGGTCCGTGCGTATATTGAGTTTGCCATGCTGCTTGTGTTGACAGGTGAGGGGTGGCCTGTGCTCCAGTCATGACCTCTGGGAATGGGAATACTAACAGCAGCCAACACAATGGAGAGAGCAAACCAGCCCAGGCCTTAGTCAAGTCCCACATCCTCACCCATCTGGTCGAGGGCTTCGTTATCCAGGAGGGTTCGGAGCCTTTCCCAGTGAGTACCGAAGTAATGAGTGTGTACAGTATCTCATAGAAATGTCACAGTTACACACACATTCCTATCAGTTCTGGTAACACTGTTGTTAAAAGGAGCACCCAGAAAGAAATAAAAACACATTTTAATTTAATTTTCCTTGTTAAGTCTTTTCCTCGTTAAATAAAGGTTAAAAAAATAAATAAAACTGCATGAATGGATTATGATGCGAAAACAGCGAACACATCTGCTTGATATTACGGTTCTTTTTCTCCCTACATTTTAACATAAATATTTGCATCATTGTAGACCTTCCATCAAGATACAAAGACACAACAAGATGAAAACAACATAAAAGACCCAACAATTTTACAGCCTTTCATGCTGTTTTTCACAGTCACTCACTATAGTAGAGTAAAAACACTGATTAAACTGACAACAAGAGCTTTGAATCACAGGTTTCTGGACTGGTGATTTCAAATCTTCAACATTAAGAATGCAGTCCAAAAAATACTAAGGATGCACATATCGGTCCAATACTGACCCATTGGATCAGGCATCACTAATGGTTCTGAAGGTCCAGCAATTCAACAATAGTTTTTACCAAGTTGCTGGTGATTATCATTTTAAAAATAAATAATTAAGTAAATATATATATGTATTTTTTTTACATTTAGTTAGAAGTCAGTGTTTAATGGCAAAGTATATAACATTTGTGGCTTGTGTTTGTAAACAGACTTGTTCAGACTCTGCCTCCTCTCCGCTTAGCGAATGAGGGAGAGCGAGCGTCATAGCGAGCAAAAAAAGTACTGTTAAAAATAAATAATGAAAAACATATCCTGATTCTGTCACAGTGGCTACATTCTAAAAACACAAATAAACACACCCACACCTTCACAGAACTCTACAGGAATGTTGTAGATAATATACAGCTGAAACACAAGCTTCCTCATTTCTGCTGTGTGTGTCGCTGACAGGTCTGTTAGCGGTGATAGGATGGAAGGTCTGTGTGTGTGTGTATGAGGGTCACAAGTGCTGATGAAGAAGGATTATTATTGGAAGAGTCTATATAGTGGCGTTCAGTTCAACAGTTATCTGGTTTCTAAACAAATAACCACACCACAACATATAAACTGATTCCCAACTACAATGCATGTACATGAACACAAATGATCAGTGTTTGGTTAGTTTATTCAGAGCTGCAATGACAGATGGGTAAAACGTCTGCAAGTAAATTTGAAGTGAAAAAACAAAGACAATGCAAACAAGACAATCAAAGGTGCAGACGTTGCCCCTTTAGATCATATCCACCATACTGATTAATTTAATTCAATTCAATTCAAAACTTTATTAAGGACACAAATCATATAGAGGTCCATGAGATGTTGTCAATACACTCAAAGAAACATGTACATATTATGAATGAGTTCCTTGACCCTTAAAACCAGCCTCCCAGGATTTGAATTCATGTCTCTATCAATATTTACTTGTGTTGCAGTGGATGTGATTTCAGTGTCAATACAGACTGAGTATGAACAACCATCAAAAGAAGAAAAAGGCAAATTTAGAAATGAAAATATGATCTCTGTTCTGGATCAGCTTCTGGGTCAGCAAGAAATTGATCATGTTGACAGATATTGTTGTGCAGCATGTGTATGATTTTTTTTTCTCAGAACAGTAGCTGCATTCTTTTCTGTGAAAATGACAAAAATGGCAAAGAATCCTTATAAAATTATAGAATTTGAAAAAAGTTTTTCCATATCATCTTTTTTGAAAAAATATTAAAAACATTTTTCAAAATGGAGGTTGTTTTTTCTAAATTCTTTACGACAATGCATGTAGTGTCAGTGAACACACTGGTACATTGTGTGGTAATAACTGCTTTGTTTTGTGTTCTCTTTCTTCCTGCAGGTGGAACGTCCATCTTTCTCAATTGAGAGCCTGAGGAGACATACGGCAGACTCAAAGATGGATGGTGTCTCACCAAAGGGTAAAGACCAGTAACACACCTTTTATTTCCTGTTCCCTCTTTGCGTCAGATATGGGGACACATGGAGGTTACATTTCTCTTCCTTATGTACTAAATATTTCCATAAATATTAACCATCACCGCCACCCATTGGTTTGTGGATTATGCAGATCTAGATTTACTCTTCAATTCAATTCAATTCAATTTTATTTATATAGCCCAATATCACAAATCAAGATTTGCCTCAAAGGGCTTTAC
>JAPQRN010000508.1:0-16975 GCA_037367275.1 Coranthus polyacanthus | reverse complement strand
CCTCACTCGAACCGAGGGTCTAAGGACAGAGGGTGTTGTACCTTGTACGGACTGTAAAGCCCTTTGAGGCAAATCTTCATTTGTGATATTGGGCTATATAAATAAAATTGAATTCAATTGAATTGAATTAAAACAAAATGTAATAATACAGCAAAGACAGTCAAACGTATGGACTCAATTTTTGAGGTTTGGTTGTTGAATACAATTTTTTGTAAAAAAAAAAAAAACAGGATGAACCATAATGATGATAATGGATAGATAAATAATGAATAGATGGATTTACATGTTTTTATCTGTGTACCACCAATATATGAGTTGACAGAACTTGATCTGATAGTAGCTGATGGCTAATATTAAACTTCTGAACTGGAATTATGGACAATTTGAGGGAAAATAAAAGCTCATAAAATAAAAAAATTCTCCCACAAAGATTTATTTCAGTTAGTATGTTCAGATACAGATTTACTAATTAATGACTTTTGATGTTAAGTGATACAGATACTTATTTATACATTTATGCATTTATTACTTAGATGTAGATGATCAGGTCAACAGCTATTAGTCAAAAAGCTGCAAACTATATTTATATGAGCCTTGAAAAGTCCACTATTGGTTGTACTTAATTATGCTGGTAATTAAGGAAACATTTTACAAAGTTCACGGAAGTGAACATGGAGACAGAATATAAAATCAATTTAATAAACAGGGAGAATTGCTAATGATGGCCTGTTGTTTATATAGTGAGTTTTTTAAAGACAGCAGTTAAAAATGATGCCCATGCAATACAAGAGAAAGTAAAAAGCAAAAGTTACATGTTCATTTTGTAAAGCTACTTTAAGGTGACACCTGACAAGATAATCTGCTGTTTACAGAAGGTGTCTCGCTGAAGAGTGCCTCCATGTCTGAGCTGTGTGTGAACCTCACTTCCCCCTTTTCCCCTCTCACCCAGACTGCCTCATAATTCAGCCTTGGCACACGGGTGGCACAAAGTTGGCTCTGTGCTAGAATACAGGAAACAATGCCTTACCCAGGCGTCTAGCTGCTAAACCTTGATATTACACCTCCCACTCTCTCGCTCTGTCTCCCACGCACAATCTCTTACACTGACACAAATATAGCTGTCGTACAGTTATAACATGCGACGTGTCAACAGGAGGAATAAAGGTGCTGCTAAAATATCGTCGCAATCTGTTTTTAGTTTTGGCAGAGAGGAAATTTCTTTCTTTAGGAATTTGATTTTGTATTTTAGGATTAGGGGTTTCAACTTTGGCCACATTCCTCAAAAAGTTCTCCAAACTTTAATAAAAACAGCCTATCTGTACTTTTCACCTTGAGCTGTAGGTTTGAGTAGGTGCAAGTTTGAAAAAGGAATGACTTAAACTTTAATCTTCTACATCTCCATACTTTGCTTTTCAGTGTACCGGCCACTACACAGGAGTCATTTATTCAAGGCTAAAAGCGATGAGACCTGGGGCTTTAATAATGGCACTGCAGGACCATCTGACTAGAGTTATTCCTGAAATAATACATCAATAAAAGCTTAGGAACAGCTGAACTCTACTCTGTGAACAACACAGCATATAGTTTCTAAACAGCTGAGGCCATATGGTACCTGTATGTACTCCCTGTTGCTGTCTTCGTTAGGCGTCCAACCGTTGTCATTGTAGTTGAGTCGGGCCTGTCGTGGCAGCCAGTGGCCGTCATAGAAACTGGACGAGGCTGTGATCTGATCGTCTGTGATCTTTCCCGACTCCATACCGAATGCGTTACTGCAGTGGAAGGCTATGACGAGATTAGAGGACAGGGGAGGAAGTGATTTAGACCGCTATTCTGACTTTATTTAGAAGTAACAGCACAGACCATCAAAAACTTACTTTCGCTGACTTCCTTGTGTGTCATGTTGTATCGCGCCGAGAAGCCATCCTTGGCCACAGCCATGTCAGTGTGGAAGGACAGAGACAGAATCCCAGTAGATGACTGGATCTCGGGAGGCACCTTTGTCCCACAGTATCGACCAATTAGAGGGCCCACTGTCAGATGGACAACAAATACCGCATCAGTATGTTTAAACTGTGTGCCATCATTTGTTGGTTTATCACCACAAGTGTACACAGGTATCTGTCCTTTACTTGAGTATTTATCTTTCTGTCAACTTTTTGCTTACTCCCTACATTTTTTTACATGAATATCTGTACTTTCTACTCCTTAGATTTTAAACACACAGAGAGTGCACATCAATCAACAATACTGTAAATTGTTTTCAACTGTTGTCTCTTGGCCAGATGTTAAATCAGCCACTAAAACAATAAGGCAACATCAAACATTAGCACAGAAAAAACAGACAGAACAAATAAAAATCCTAGAGGAGTGACACAGGCAACAAAAATCAAGACAATGTAAACAGTTAATATAAGACAGTATTATACAACATCTAATAAACATAATAACAATAAGAGACAGAAAAGACGATCCCTTCACACATGACAAATGTAATGACGACAGCGTTAAAGATGAGATAAGACGAGAAAGATGCAATAAGACAGTGTAGTCTCTGATTTCACAATTTAGTGCTTATTTTTGTCATTTTGATCATTTCGATTCAAGCAAAAACACAATGAGTGCAATCTGAATTCTTATTCAGCAAGACGAAAAAGATGTATTCCGTAAAGGATACACCTGCGTATCCTCGGTCATAGCTTCTCTGGCACCCTTAGGAATTGAGACATCCTTAATAGGGAAATGAGAAGAGCTACCCCTATTGTGTTTGTCATATTATTTACGCCTTCTGTTTTTTTTCCTATTCTGTATTTCTTCATTCTCAGCTGACATGCTCTCATCACTCCAGCATCTTGTGTTGTCCCTTCATCGATCATCTAGATCTCTGGGCTGGACATGGTTTTACACTACAATATACTGTACTGTATATGTGTGTGTAAATCCAAGGATCTAAGTGATTTCTCTACTGTCTTTTTCTCTAATACCACAACTTGTATATGTCAACACAAACAGATGAGTGTGATTTAGAGCCCTAGGGTGTGTGTGTGTGTGTGTGTGTGTGTGTGTGTGTGTGTGTGTGTGAACGTGAAGGGGTGGGAACACAGATCATAGATTCATCCTGATACTCCCTGGTTCCTCTCTCCAACACACAAACACACACACACACACACACACACACACACATACGAGGACGAGTAGGAGGTGGGAGACGAGAAAATAGCTGGCAATTGCTCAGTGCTATTGATTTTTTTTTTTCTCTTCCCTTTTGGAATGGGTGGGTATTTGAAATCAGGCTCTTGAGCAAACAACAGTAATAACTCTTTTCTTGATGGAGGTGAGAAACAAAAACCAAGAGAAGAGACCCATGTTTGCATTCAAATCATTGTCATTTCATCTTTTTCGTCCATGACTAAATATAAAAATGTGTTTATGAAGAATGCAGATGAAAATGAGCTCATTTCTGTCTCTCCCTCTGTCTTTAGGGGTTTAATTTCAGCAGGGCATAACGTTGACAGAAAGCACATTTGTCATTTGTCTGACCCCTACAAACACATATGTAGTCGTACCCACTAATGACCCAGTGCAATCGGTCCCCTTAATAGTTTCGGAATGCGGTGTGCTGTGAGTTGTCCTTTTATTAGTAAGGGAAAAAATAGATTGAGTTACAACAATAGGGGATTTGGTGGAGAACTCAAAGACATAGAGACACATAAACCAAATAAAAACTCTTTTTTCCTCCACTTAATCGATTTCTTTCACTCACTCTGGTCATGACATAAATCACCGGCTGTTTGTTTGCTCATCTAGCCTTCCTTCACTTTGCTTCAAATAAAAATACATCTCCTGACCCTATCTTTTAATCCCATCACTCCATCTTGCCAACTTCCCACACTTTATACGAGATTTACATTTATGCTTAGGACTCGGCAACAACTCTTCTCTAATGCAAAGGCTGAAACTAAAAGTCCTTCACCTCTGAGTCTTATCCTGTGTATTTCCTTCCCTTTCAACCTCCTCCCACTTTTCTTTCATTTCCTTTTTATTCTGCTATTCCCCGCGTAGCCTTTCTTCTTTTACGCAGATCCTTTGTTTCTTTTGCATTCCTGTCTTTTTGCCTTCCAGGTCATCTTCATTTTTACTTTCACCTTCGCTTAACCTCCTTTGTCTTCTATTATATCCATTCAAAATAGTAAAAAGTGCACCATCCTCTTTCTTCTGTCTCTCTGGACTTTTTGTACCTAAAAGACCAGATTTATAGTACCTGCATTTATTAAAAGAAAACATTGTTGTTTTGTTAGTTTTGTACAGTACTTTACAAGACGTGACAGCAGTCAAAATGGATCAAGTTAAAAAGTCAGTACAATAACTGGGAGTAGAAATGCGAGTAAAAAAACTATGGAAAAGTGCACAGCAGAAGAAATTACAAATCAAATTATAAGAGACTAAATTAAATGAATTAAAAGCTCTATAAAAGTCGGCAGCAAATACTCAATAAAAAGTACTGGCAGGTACATTCAGCCTGTCCTTCCCTCTTTCCAATCCTCCAGACTTAAATTTCTTTAAATCCTCCTATTTCTTTGCTCCCAATCCTCTTCTTAAAATGCAGACCAGAGGTCTCCTGGCCTTGATTTTTTTTTTATCCAACATCTCCTTCCTTTGTTCATATCTTCCCAGCAGTGTTGGATTTTTTTGCTGCCCTTCCAGCTGCCCTTCTTTCTCTCTCCCTCTTCCAACTCTTTAAAACCAAATCCAAGTTCTTTGCGTTTCATATCTGTCCTTCTAAACTCTTCCACTCCTTCCAGCAGCTACGCCAGAAATATCCTAACACTATCTCTACTGTTCCTCCTCCTCCTCCTCCTCCTCCTCCTCTCACCTCCCCTCTTTCTTTTCTCCCTCCTCTCGGCAACTACTATTTTATTTACCCCCTTGAAAAGTTGTTTTGTTTCTCCACAGTTGATGCCAGGATCCTGCCTCTGAGCTTAGCTTTCATCTACCAACGCATAAATACAAAAATAGTTGCTACTCCACCTCAGTCAATAATGATGTAGGCAGGGCAGAGTACATACCATTTTAACTTTGCACTTTTGCACTGAAACGAAATGATGGAACTGTTTTAACATCAGGCTTTATTAAGCTTAATGTCAGTGACCTCGTTGGCCCTGTTCAGACCTAGCATTAACATCCAATCACATGTGTTCGGCTCTATTGCAAGGTCTGAACACACTCAGGATGCATTTCAGGATGCATTCCCATCCGATCACTCATTTGGAAGTCGTCTGGGACGCATTTGTCCACATTCTCTATCCGTCTGAACAGTTGTCATATTAAGGTGTTTACAGACATCCAAAAAGCCAACAAAGACGTATTACGAGTGTTTAATATGTGTGATGCTGCCTGAGTTCACCTTTATGACTTGACCACTTTTTTGCTCTGTGAGGAAATACAGTATCCACAGTTCCGATAATCCAGTAGAAATTCATCGATCGCACAATTAGTCAAATCTATAATTGCAATATCAGCCTGTGCAATTATATAATCGCAAAAGGTTGCCATTTAAAGGTCCAGATTTAGGAGGATTTATGGTGATCCAATTGTAGAAATGGAGAAAAAAACAGTGGTATTTTGGATTTAGTAACACTGAGCAGAGAGAGGTACTCAAAATGAAAGTCACATTTTTTTGCTTTTAGTTTGTATGTTTAATCTGATATTTCTAAATGAAAAATTGTGTCTTTGAGCAGAGCAGTGAATTATATTTGCAAAGACACATTACAAAGCCAACCTGTTCGACTTGAAATGAACACACACATTATGTTTTAGGCTATAGATGAGCGTGTTTACTTGCTTATCGAGCAGGGAAGTCGGATCCGATCAGAAGTGACACATCTGGAGAGGAATTTAAACACCAGATGCACTTACAGCTGGACACTTGTGTTTGGATATCTCAGAATGCATGTTAAAGGTCTGAACAAGACCATAGATAGTCATCTTCACACATGATTAAAAAACAAACAAAACTGATCAGTTCCTCACCTCCTGGGAGCCCATCCCACACTTCCAGCCAGTCGTATTTGCAGTCCCCCTCTCCACCTGGCAGGGGGTCGTTCTCCAGGTCAAAGGTGAGGAAGGTGAGGGTAACATCCATGCTGGGCGGGACGATGATGATGAAAGAGCACTCAAGGTTATGGGGATACTTATCAGGGAAGCCAGGGGACTCGATGAGTCCTGTGGGGCTGGTGAAGTTTCGTGAACAGTCTGAACCTGGAAGTAAGACACAAAGACAAAACATATACAGCTGTCAATCCCAGTACAACACAGCAGACATCAAACCCTTCTATTAGCCTTAAAATCTTATTAATGGAGCAATAAAATGGGTCAAAATGGCACATATTAGGGAGTCCAAATAAGACTATTTTCTCAATTCATTGATTAAAATGGTGAAAATGCCGATCATTGTTTCCCAAAGCCCATGATGTCTTCCTCAAATGTCTTGTTTGGTCCAAATCCATTAAGATATTCAGTTTACCTGTCATAGAGGAGGTAAGAAAATGATTCAAACTGACTGAAACTCGATTTATTTAGTAGTCCACAACTAATGGATTAATTGATTCATTGTTGCAGCTCTGGCTTTGTTCTAAACATAATGCCTTTTGCTTCAACATTCAAAGTTATTAATTTATGCAATTTCAAACTGGTGAAAATGTTGCTCCTGAACATGAACGTAATTTGTTCACAGACGATATATTTTGTTTCCCCTACAGTAAAGATCCACCAAATATGGTTTCCAATATCAGCAAGTTATTGAACTTTTTATGATTAAGTTTAGGCATGAAAACCACTTTTTCAGGTTTAAGGAAAAACATCAGGGCTTAGTTTAACACAGAAAAAGTCCAAAGATGTGATAAGAAAAGGCAAACAATGAATTAATTCATATTTAAACCAAAGCATGACATTTTCCTAACTCTAACCAGAAGTGCCTTTATTACCTAAACTTAAACCCTTATGTAATGTGATGGTGATGCAAACTCAGTGTTTGGTGGCAAGTCATTGATTTTGTATATCCACCATCTACCCCATCCACAAGAATGTGCAGATCCTTTACTTTCTTCAAAATCAAGGCAAAGATTGCATTTGCACACTGAATTACATTTATTATAAAATGTAACTGCAACGTCAACAAGTGATGCAGGGTTTCAAATAAGATGGAGAAAAAACTAAAACAAACAGAAAAGGGAAGAGAATCAGTAGCAAATACGCATACAATACACACAAACAGAATGTAATGTGTTGCCAGTATCATGGCTGGGTGGTCCAGCAGTGATGGAGAGCTTTGAAAATCATCATATGCTACAGTGAAAGCGTGCACATACACACACAGATACACATATATGCACATTCACAACAATCTGATGTAATCTGGGGCTCTTCATATTTGAATGACTGTAATATCCTCTTTATAAATACTCACACACACATTATGTTGTGGATGTGGATGCACCAACTGGACCATTATTCCAGTCCATCCAACCATGTATGACCAAACACCCAGACTGACACACACACAAACACTGTCTAAGCCTCTTAGGTTAACCCACTTCTCTCCAGTCTATTTGGGTGTCTGCTATTGTACCATGTGCTTACATGAGCAAATTAAGAAAAAGCAAGTGAGAACACATTAAGAGTGTGTGTCTACACTGGCATGCAAAATGCTTTTAAAACTGTGTGTATACAGTAGGCTGGTCTCTATACAGCTTTGAATGGTTGACACCCTGTCTGCAGTTTAAATGTGTTTTTCAGTCGTCTATTTTACTACTGACAGAACAGTTTAGCATCACATTTATTTTTCAGTAAAGCTTTCTATTGGACATTAGCAACTTAGCTGAAGTGATGGAGGACTATAGCAGAAACTGATGTGCGGCTGACTAGATAAGACTAAAGTCAGGCTTCAAACTTAATAAAATACAGTTAAAATGATTAGGTAGAATGGTGAGCCCCATTAAAACTAGAATGATTTTAAGATGCTGTTCTGCTCAGTAAGTGGCACTTATATACAAGAAAAAATTAAAGGAGTACAATGATGATGTTCGTCTTATACCTAGCTTTCCTTTTTTTTCTTAAATCAGTGTTATTCCACATGTATTTGTCTCAAACAATGATGTTTGTGTTTAACTTGTCTAAATCCTAAAATCCTCTACATTAATCAGGAATCAAATTGTCTGATAATTTACATGAAAAGCCTGTCACCTGTCCTTCTGATCACCACCATTTTACTACAGCATCTCTTTAGTGTAACTGAGAGTATGTGTCTATACTGACATTTGGCTGTTTGTCCCCCTTTTCAATCTAATTTGGTCGTTATCATGAACATCTCCATCATGCAGTGACCAGACACACACAGACACACACACTGTCTCTCATGAGGTTTCCCTGTGTCTGGCCCCCCTGCAGAGTCCGTTGCTGGATGGCGTGGCTCTGCGTGACTATGAGCATGTGTGTGTGTGTGTGAGTAGAGTGAACGCCTGACCAGTTCTATTGCCAGCGGCGATTTTATTCCCTTCTCATTACTTCATGTCCATGAACATTGCAAAAACACTTGTGCCCTCCTTTCTCCCGTGGTCTCTTGCTTTGTCGATTTCTCCTTTCCATTAGGTCTGTCTTTATCTTGTCTCTCTCTCTTTTTTTTTTGCTGGATTTCAATAAAACTGAAATGCAAGCAACATTTACTGTAATTTAAAATGTTTTTAAAGGTCCAGTGTGTAAGATTTAGGGGGATATAGGAGGATCTAATTGCAGGGGTCGCCATTCATGGAGTCTGCCATGTTTCTACAGTACCTAAGAACAGACTCTTCTTTTTTCTGTTTATACATCCATGGCATCCAGCATTAAGGTGCATTGCTGTCACCTATTATATTTGAGTGTGGATCAGAGTTCATATACCCTTAACTAAAAAGCCCAAAATGAACAAAATAAACACTGGTTCTAGCGAAGGACTTCCACATTTTTTGTGGCCACCATAGGCAAAGGGTGGGAGGGTATTCAGTTGGTAGCAATCTGCAACTTCATCACCAGATGTCACTAAACATTACCCACTGAACTATTAAAATGTAAAGTTACAAATAATTGCAATTTCTGCACACATCTATTTAGTTTTTCTACAACTGACTTCTCTTTTCTGTGTCAACTTCTTTTTTATTAAATTGTCTAACCCCCGCTTCTCTCCTTTTCCTTTCAAATCCGTCTCTCTCCCCTCTCTCCTGCTGCTCCTTCTTTTCAATCTCCCCATGCATCTTTGAATCTTCCACAGCTCCATCATCCCCTTGCCTCCCACTGTCTCATTTCCTATTCTTTTCTTTTCACTTCCTATCTGTTTAAACTGGAAAGAGGCACGTGTTACACTAAGGTTAGGGGAAAAACACGAGGTTGTGTTTGTGTGTTGCCGGGTAGATCTGGCACTGGGGGGAGAGGGCTCCATGATCTCTGGATGAGCCGTCACACGTGACACTTATTGCAGACACTTACTTTGATTTGTCTAAACTGCGGGTGTTTATGTCCATATGAACGGGTGTGTGTGTGTGTGTGTGTGTGTGTGTGTTTGGTCAGCTGGCATGCAGACTTGTACATTCATTCAAACTGTTTTTCATGCCAATGGCTATTAGTGAGAGCAAACCTACAATTATTCTCCTCCTTTCTCCTCCTTCCATCAGTCCCTAACACTTACACATAACTCACACACAGACACACCGTAGGGCCACACACACATACGCAGCTTAACAGTTCCTCAAAACCACAGCTTGGTTCTTCCATATGCTGGGTTTAAGTGTTATTTAAGTTTGAGGCTCCCATTGCTGAAACTCGACTGACATTACACGTCAGCCTCTGTCCCTGAATCACAGCATGGATTTCCCTTCATAATAAACTCCATATTCAACCAAATTACAGCTGACACTTGAAATCTTACTGCCACAAGGCACCACTATTTATTTCACATTTGCTAAAAGCTTCAACCAAGCGTTACTTTGATGATGTAATTTGAGGAAATATTTTTAACTTCTTGAGTTTGGCATGTAGATGAACTTCTTAGAAGCAACTTAGACTCTCTCTAAACCTACCATAACTCAAAACACTGTCTGCACTATTGTAATATTTACCCACAAGCCAATATGAGCACATCTATTCAAGCGGAACACCTCTGCAAAATCATCGGTTTTATTATGCAGTTTGTTTAATGCTCAGTCACTTCACACAGTCTTACACACCACAATGTAATCAAAGGCGCAAAATATTTAAGAGATGATGTTCAAGAGTTCACCATTAGGGGAACCAGGCATCCCACTTTGTGTGGGATTACACAGCATTTGTATCCCTCGTATCCATGACCCACATAATGAGATGATGTCCCACATTTGATTTAGGAAGGAGTTTGTGATACTAGTCAGGTTTCTAACAGTATGCAAAAGAAAATGTGAGTTAAGGCTCGTTTCCATCAACTACTCTTATGTGAATATTAAGAGTGGGTTAAGCAGTAGGTTCATATTATTAGTACAGGAACAAAAAGGCTCAAACAATAATCCTTCAATGTTTGATTTATCATTAATGGAATTTAAAATCAATAAACTTATCGTGACATGAGGTCAGTTTAGTAGGAGGTGGTTGGTGTTGTTATGAAGGAGACCAGGGTTCATGGCTGTGTTTATCTGTGCATTTTCTTTCTTTGTCTTTCTTATTTTAGTCCTTCCCCCCGATGCTTTTTCCCTAAGCCTAACCATGCGTCAAAAAATGAAGCGTCCCACGCGTGTTGAAAAATGACACTCTACGGTAACCCTGTGCGCCAAAATGCCCTGACCAAGCATCACTATGGGACGAGTTGAGCATGAGAATCTCTAGAGATCTGACACTTCTCGGTCATAAAGAGTTGGTTCAATCACCTCCACACTTTGTCAGAAAAAGTGCATCAGAACATTGCCATGCTCAAACTTAAGTGTATTTATTTAGCATGAGAATCTAGAAACATTCAAATAAAACATGGGCTATGTGAAGTCCTTTGCATGTTGAAGTCCTAACCTGTAACTTGCATATTCTATTATATGTGTTTATTTTAAGATGGAAAGACTGTAGATTTGGCTTGTTTGGATCTGGTCACCCTATTCAGAATATGCACCACGCAGACGCAAATCATGTATTTCATATATGAAAACCTTGATCAACACAAATATGTTGTGTATTCTTAAGTAAATCATAACTCTGCTATTAGTTACATAGGACTTTAGCACAGAACACTTTCACTGGGTCAAATCTGGATCCACTTTCCTCAATGAAAGTGGAGGAGGAAGAAGCGAGCATTGTGATTGGTTGGACTGTATAATAATAAAGTGACTTGATGGGTAGTCAGACAGGGGCAGAGAGGAAGCCCCTGAAGGCAGCATGTAAAACATAAACAACAGCAGTTATTGGACGGATTGTCACGATAGCTTCCACATTACACCTCCTCCCTCAGGAGTGTGTGGGTGTGTATTACTCACAGAAATCTGTTCACACAGCGGCATTGTGGGTACTCACCTCCCATTAAACCAGTCCTCAAAGGATAATCTCTTAAATTTTAGGGTTAAGAGGTGATTTTTGTTTCATTTGGGTGTCGGTTAAGGTAGTGCTAAATTGTAATAAATCTCCAGGGATTTAATGTAAGTCAGTGGATGCAACATCCTCCTATGCGACAGTGCGTGTGTGAGTAAGTGAGTCAGTGTTTTCCGTGTCTGCTGAGTTCTGGGTCACAATAACAGCTGGGGGCATTCAACCTAGACAGTGAAATGTGATTGGTCGACACATACTGGGGTCTGCAACCTTATTGGCTGGAATTTTACTACAGTATCCATCGTAAAAGAGGTGTAAACACAAAAAGCACATGCAGTGAGGCATGTATGCACACTACCAATGAGCAGCTGAGTGTAAATTTGGAGGAAATGCATAATGTATATGATCGTTGTTTCTGATGTCTGTGTGGCAGCATCAAACCAAGCAGACTTTAATCCAGGGTTCATTTTACACCCATAAAGTGGGGGGAATCTCCTCCAATACATACACAAAAAACGTATTATATCATTATTAGTATTTCAAAGGTTTTTACTGTTTAGGAACAATCTTGTATCTTCTCTGTTATTATTTTACCGCTTATTTGCTGCTTATTTATTGCTAATAATAGCTCACATAATCCAAATACTTTCTTCACAATTTTTCCTTTTCCCCTCAAATTAGTTTTGGTAGTAAGAGGACAAGTGAGAATTATGTAAATGAATTCATCAGTATAAATTACTGACCAAGACTGAAATTTGGTTAAGGGTAGCCCTCAAACAGAAGTTTCTCAATCACAGGTTAATATGACATTAACAGGTAAACAGACATTAATATGTGTCTGTTTATGCTTGTGCAGAGTTCACCATAAGACTGGGTGATAAGTACACACACATACACCAAACAGACACACAGGAAAAGTCGCCCACGCAACTAGACATTCAACTTCACTTTCCAGGATAACAACATCTTGTTAGCAGGATGGCAACAGCTTAATGTTTCAAATAGCTTCATCATTACTGTCAGGGAAATACATACATACATATACACACATCAACCCACAGAGAGAGAAAAACTAAAGGACAACTTGTATATGTTATAAACTTGACCAATTTGATTGGATCAGCTGCAGTGAAAAAAACAGATGTTGTCTGTCAGTGCAGGCTGACGATACCCAGGATTTTTTCCAGAGAGTTTCTGAAGACATTTCAAGACATTGTCGGCCTCTCAAAGCCTTGACCAGCATGAGATAGTGGTCATATCAGTGGTCAACAATTTTATTGTTTTAATCTCATTCAAATGGCAGCATGATTGAGAAAATTGGATTTACAAAAAGCTTTTTCAAACCCATTACATAAAACTCAAAATTGCAAGTTAATGTCTTAAAGGTTACAACTGATACACCTCGTTTTACCTCTGTAATCATGTAATGTATTGTACTTAACTGAATGTACAGTATGTTTCCAGTGAATGGTAAGGACTAAGCCAAGACTGAAGAGCCAGCTGTAAGCACACAGCGACCAGCATGAAACAATATCAGTGTTTCACCCACCTGTTGTGGGTTAATGTGCGGGTCAGAGGGAGATCTGTTCTCTGTACTAATTAATTTCTACTGGGCACAGCCACGCTACAGTAGCTGTATGAAAAAACAAACAAATAAACAAAAAAAACTCAGACGATTTTGGGGAAGTGTTGAACTGCTGTTGTCCGGTGCATGAAGGGGCTGCTAATTTGTTGCATCAGTAGTTTCTATAAAGCATCCATTCCATGTTCGGTTTGTTTTACTGATGAGAAGAAAAAACATGAGCTAGTAAACTCAGTCTAAATGTATTCATTTTGTCTCATTTTCATATGTTTTCAATACATAAAACAAAGTAGTAATTTTTCAAGTGTAGTTCTTTTCAAAATACTCTTGGTATGAAAAATGGTCAGGAATGTTCATTTTTGTCCTTTAGTTGTAATATAGTGAATATGAAGGTTTTTCATTTTTAAAAAGCCAGTGCCCAGAAAAATAGTTTGGGAAACAGTGCTATAAAGTATTTAAAAATCTGGAGTCTTGCTCTGTTACTACATGAGGATGGATCTCTTTCTGGTCTTTATCTCTTTGTCTTTCTCTGTCCCTCCCATGGGTGCCGGGGTGTGAACACTGACACCCTTGTTGTTTCGAAGTCCATCGCGGTGGACTCAGTCTAGCACAAAACATACACACACAAGAAGTCCCACCAGGCTGGTGGTGCAAGTGAGAAACACCGACAACCACAAGTGTTGTGTTAGTAACCTCAGCCCTCTGTGTGTGTGTGTGTGTGACTGTACTGTGTGTCACAGGGGAACAGGGCTCAGGACTCAATTAAACAGGCATGTGTGGAATGCTTTCAGGGGGAACGGGACAAGATGGCTGCGAGGCCGACACTGTGTGCCCCTCTGTCTCACTCGCCCTTGATCTCAATTGGTCTCGCTTTGGCTGACCCATGGCTGCATGAAGGGGAGTCGTGTCACACACACACACATGTAAGTCACACACAAAGTGCCATGAAGGAGAGAGATGTCTCGGCTGGATGGTCTAAAGGGGTCTCAAGGGTGCTTTGCTGTGTCTCACTTCACATTCCCCCTGTCGACCAGAACACCACTGAGATAAACGAGGTTTGGCCACCTAATGAAGCATGCTGAGCCCTCTATGAGAAGAGTGTAATACAGCTACTAATCGTCTACTTGTGCAGGTGCAATCCCTCTAAAATCCTGTCCATGTCTGAGAGTCATAAATATGGATCATGTCCCACTTGTGAGCATTTATGTAGAAAGTAGAAACATAAGTATTTCTTATCTACGCTTTACAGTGTTACATGATGTTGAATTTTCCTCATTTGAACAGTGTCTGTCCATGCACCATTACCTTGACTGACAACAAGGGTTATCTAAATCAAAAGACTAAATATAAATATAGATGAACCTGATGCTGTTTTATGCCACTGTGTTAAAGAGAAGGCACTTGTGTGGAGCCATTGAATCTGATCATTGATCAGTCACATATTTAGCCCCTCTACCTGTCTGAACACACCTATGATTAGGCAAAGTCTGCCTGAAAACAGAGTCCGCAGAAGGGGGTAGGATTCTTGTTTCCTCTCAGACCACTTGAATCACAATATGCTGAAAGATAATTAGGAACATTTTGCCCAATCATGCCAAAAACTATCAAGCACTAAAAGAAGAGACTAAAAGACTAAAAGTAAAATAAAAAAAGAGAAACAATAGAAGCATTAACTAAAATAAAGACAAAACTGACAGTTTTCAAATAAACTAAATGAACTAAAACAAAACAGAACTGCAGGTAAAATCAGCTTCATATTCATTTTCTGCCAGAGTTAATGGCTCATGGTGAACAAGAATAAAACGGCTTTTCACAATATGGCACCTTTAATAAAAAATGGTTTTGTACATCATACATTCTTTCATCCGACCTTTCTGAGCTCAAGGTTTTAATTTTTCCTCCTAATCCCTGAAAAACTCAAACTAACACTGAATCTAAAATAAAACTAAAGTTGTTAATCTTATATTGTACACTCTTAATCATACAGCTGGACAGTATGGCCAAAAATAGCTAATAGTAAATCATTTTCTTTACTAAATCTATATGGAGAGAAACATTTTCACAATTAATCTATTAAAAGAGTCAAACAGGCTGCATTGTGAATTACTGTTGCAGGAAAGGTATTTTTTCATGATTTTCAGAAAGAAAAATTTGATTAATCAAATTAATTCGATATATAGCTGAGCCCTAACTGAATCAAAAACCAAACTGAAAATAAGAACCAAAACACACTCTGCTGACAACAAAGACAAAATGACATGTTATGTCACTTTCAGTCGCAATTGCAACTGCAAAACTCAGCATAGTTAGCATTCGTTTACCTGTTTTGAAGATTTCGTAGCGCAGAGAGAAGCCTGCCCCCTGGTGGGCATAGTCCGATACAAACTTGATGTGGAGTGAAGGGCCTGACGATATGATCGGTGCTGGAGCAATGTTGCTGCAGTGCTTTCCTAGAAGGTCAGCTGACTCAGAGTTCCCATCGTGGATCTCTACGTAGTCGTACCTGGAGAGGGAGAAGACATGTTTATACATGCCTGCATTGTTTACTTGTATACTATCCTGAGATTTGTGGATATCCAGCAGTGCACAGGAAGCAAAGTGGTTGCATCTATAAACTTGGAATAGGACAGTGGAGTCCAGCAGAAACATGGGTGTCAATAAAAAATCAATTACATTTTACATGAATGGAGTAGTAGACAGTGGCAGTTTGCAGATGGAGGAGGAAGAGAAGAAGAAACATCTGCATCAAACTAAATAGAAAAAATAAATAAATCTTTAGCTGCACTGTATTCAAGTGATTATCTACTCCAACCACCAAGCACATCTTGCTCTACAGAACATAATTTTATGGATAATAACCACATTATAATACAAATAAAGAAAGTGAATGTAAGATGATGTGTCACGAACACTACACTGCAAGGTTTATCATTTCAAAAGAAGACCAATTCCTGATCTCTCGCAATTAATTTTCCTCATTTTCTACCTGTTATTCTCGGAGTAATTTTAAAGCGAAGGAATGTGATGCTTTCAAAATGTGTCAAAGACAGAGAAAAAAGAAGAAAAAAAGACAAGAAACAAGAAAATGTACCTCACATGTCTCACGCTTTGTGCACTGACGTCAAAGCAATTGCCATACGTTAACAGTCGACTGTTTGAACTGTAGGTGAACCCTCTGATGTTAGAAGAGAATTAATGTGGAACAAATGACTCTAGTTTGCAAATTCAATCATGTTTGTACCTCAGACTGAGGCCCTCCATTTACAGAGTAATTCACATTTTCCACTTTAAAAAATACCCAATTTCTTCTGTGTTTTCTGGTTCATCTTTACTTCACTTTATGCTGACTACTAGAGAGGGACTGCACTGAATCATAATACACCAATAAATGTTAGAGCATTACTAGCTGTTAAGAGTTATTATTATTGTATTGAGAACTGACATTTATGTTAAATCATATAAATAAGCAGAAAGGTTATCTTGGATTGCTTTCTCTCTGTGAATATTATTTCATGAAAGCTATTTTATTCTTATTTCTTTCATGTTTTCTGGTCAACAAATGTCAGGACCTGTCGTGAGACCCACAGCAGGGGTGTTGCCTCTGTGTCTGGATACCAAAGACACACCTGCCTGCCTCGGAAATAGCTCCAACTTTGTTGAGCTCCTTGTCATGACAGAGGCAATTAAGTTTGCTTTTTAGTTCATGTGAGCACAATTTTAGTTACCAGGGACTTTATAAGCAAAGCCACGGCTGATATATACGTATGTATGTATATTATGTATGTATGTATGTATGTATGTATATATATGTTCTCTCATCAAATATCACAT
>JAPQRN010000507.1:0-17011 GCA_037367275.1 Coranthus polyacanthus | reverse complement strand
ATCTATCTATCTATCTATCTATCTATCTATCTATCTATCTATCTATCTATCTATCTATCTATCTATCTATCTACTTTCATCCACTGGCTCAATACGCTTTGCAGAAATGTATCTTTGTAGAAAAAAAGCCCACTGTTCTGTAAAAAAGACCCAGCTGATATACACTGCCAACCTTCTCTGAGCGGCAAAGCCTCTCACTCGCCCCCCCTTAGCCATAAATCAGATAATATTACAGTAGCATGCCGCTGTGCTTTGTGAGAGATACAGATAAAGCCAGGCAACCCTGTGCACCCACGTCTGAATACAATTGAAAGTGGTACAGATGAAATGTACCACTCGGGGCTAACTACAGCTGTAAGATAAATACTGTGCCACATACTGCTGTGGTGGCAGACAGGGATTTGTCTCTTTATGATAGACCACAAGTGTGCACACTTTCAAATGCACACACAGACAAGCATGTAAGTGTGAATTCCTTTACATAGTCATACAACAAAGGATATACGTGATTGAACTGAGTATACTGTCGTTCCTGGTGTAACAGCGTGCAACTATAGTTTCCCACTTTTTTACTGTAACAATAAAACAATTTCTATGTAGTAGTGTATGCCATGGCTCCCCGACTCTCCTTATCTACAGCCAGATACATTATATACTTCCTTTAGTTGATCTCTCAAAGGGTTTGCTGAGTCTAACCAATCAGTATAGGCTATATTGTGGGGGGTTTTTTTACTGTAAGTTACTAAAAAGTTCAATATGTAAGATTTGTACGTGCTTATGTGAAGTTTCTGTTGGTGTCTGTGTTGTGCTGTGAGCTAGTCGTTTGTTGATGATAGATTCTAAGCAAACAGTAGCTAGGGTTGTACATTTTTTTCTGTAGAGGAGCAGAAGGAATGAAGAACTTCGGTGTGACCATAAAGATTTTCCTTGAGTTCTCTACATAGAAGTCAGTGTACAGTCTGTTATCATGGATGTATCATGGGAAGGTAACCCATACAGTCGCTAGCATAGAAATGGACTTAGCTTGCATCAGCAAACAACTGCTACCAGCACAAAACAGACTCCAACACAAATTTCATGTAAGAACCACAGACTGTGTATAAGAGATGCCACTGTGACGTCACCCAGGGGAAGCAGAAGTGCCCCCATTTGGACAGGGTGGAGCTGGAGGAGCATGTGGGTTGATGGGGGAGCTAATGCTAAGCTTACTGACACGTTCACACAGTAAACTTTATGAACACTTGCATAACAAAGCCATTTGATGGGCTTGTTATTATAACTTATTAACTACAACTAGGTTAGATTAGAGCTGTCTGTCAGGAAAAATGTGTTTGAAAACAGATCGCTTCAAACTTGGCCCCTCCTCTCCACTCAGTGAGCGGACAATAGACTGAATGAGGAGAGTGAGCAGCGTAGCAAGAAAAAAGCCATGAAATAAAACGTAAAATCTGATCTAGTCATCATCATAACGAACATGATTGGCTGGAAAGACATCATGTGAAAAGAGCAATTACGAATACTAATACTAAGGGCCAGATCCACGAAATAAAAACTCCACAAACTTTTGCGGGGCACTGTGCAAACTAGACAAAAATATTGGGTGTAAGTCACAAAGCACCCGCAAAGGGTGGAATTCACTGAAAACTGAGCTGCCAAGCAGATAGCCTGGTGGAAACAGGAGCACTGTGTAGAGTGGCCGTGATCAGCTCCGGAGGCCGTGACGCTTCCGTAACGCGACACAGCCGGATCTGGTGGAAAGCAGGGGTTGTCACAAAGTTTTCAAATTACGGCACATTTGCCATTATTTGTCATACAGAGAACAAGATTATCGTACAAATACTGTGGTTATTTTACATTTGGCAGCACTGCTGACATGGCAGACTTTGAAGCCTTCCATTAACTCTAAAATCTTATTAATGGAGCAATAATTTACAAAAGGATGACCAGTACACTTATTAGAGGGTCCGAATGAAGCGAGTGAGATCGGAATGGCTGCTGGAAAACAATTTTTGACTTAGTATTTCTAGAGAGAAGTTTAGTGTAAGTCTATTGGAGCCATGCTTTTTTGAAGTATTATATGTAGCATTACACTTTTAGATACTTGTTTATTGGCTTTACTTTGAAGTCGTGGTTGTTCGCCCTTGGTAGGCCAACAAGCATGTGTGAATCTTACATATTGAACCTTTAAGGTACAGAGCTCTCAAGTTCTGAGGTGTGTCTCACTACAAGTCCTGCCAGACAGCTGGGTAACAGTTCAGCCTAAACAAGTGTCTCCTAAAATTATGGTAATGTTATCTACAGTGTGCATGTTCCACTTTGTTTTATAATATATTTATTAGGCTTTGCAGGAAAGTGCCGAATGAGGTTAATTACTCCATCAGCACAACAGGCCCTCCTGAGATATTCATACAAAACAAAGAGAGGTGGAAACTTATGCAATACACACAATGTAAATAGATTTCACATTTTGACTGTGTCGCTACATGCTGCCTTTTCTGCAAGTGGATGTACCAGAATGAAATAACACACGTGCACGCATGCACACACACACACACATACAACCATACACAAACACACCAAGCATGAGAGCAAGGGAAAAAAGAATTGCACTGAGGCAGCTTGCCGAAGGGCAGCCTGCCAAAAGAGTGGGAGAGAGCGAGAGAGACAGACACACAGACAGAGGGAGAGAGAGAACAAGGGGGAAGAGAGGGCAGGAAAGTCCTTACATAGCCCACAGGAAGAGCTGTGTCAGGGCAGGAAGCTCCTTGTTTGGGCATGGAGGTTTCCTGGCTGGCTGGAAGACTGACATTTCCTCTACTGGTTGGCTTCTGGAGAAGGGATCACATGAAGGCTTGCGGGAGACTGCAGGGGTGGTGGGCCGCCAGTTGGGCTGGGCCGGGCCCGCTCTCTGGTTTCAGCTCCAGCGTCTCCTCCCTCCCACTGTCTTTGCCTTTCTCTCAGCACAGCCTGCAGCTAGTGACCAGGATTCATTCTCTGCACTAATGACAAACTGTGTCTAACACTGTGCAGTACGTACATGGCACATTAGTGTAGTATTTACTACACAGATCATTACGGTTTTAGGAATGGATAGACATATTCAGTTTTTATTTTTTGTCCTGATACATTTTTGTAAACTCTGTGATTTAGCCAGTCAAAAAAGTTCTAAAGGTTCAATATGTAAGATTTTAGTTCATTTTAAAGTCTGTTTTGTGCTGGTTGTTTGTTGACGTTAGCTAACGCCATTTCTAAGCCAGTGACTGTTTTAGTGTTCTTTAATGACTCTCTTCTCCTCGTCTGCACCAGCAACAGTGTGTAACACTAGCCACCAATAGCTTAGAAATGAGTCGGCTAACATTAACGAACGACGGCACCAAGCATTACATAGACTCTAACACAAACTCCAGGTAAGCCACTGTGATTCATACATATTGAACCTTTAATTTGTCAGCTTATTTAGATTTTTGTCTTTAGATTATCATGAGCTACACATACCACAATAGCTTTTTTTGAGAATAGCTGTAATACTCAGCAGTCACTTCTGACTCATTAGTTGATGGAAAATAATTTTCTTACATTGTGTCTGATGCAAAAAAAAAATAGTGGTAATAGAATTTTTTCCTTTTAAGTGCTTGCCTCTATTTCATACTTTGAGCTCTGACATTCAAAGTGCATCTTGCTTCCATTTAATTAGCAAAAAAGTCCAGAAACACGTCAGCTTGTTGTGTTTTAGCTCTTCCCCATCAGTCTGCACGGTGACCTCTTCTCTTCACTTTGCCTTTTTTTGAAGCTGTGAAAATAGGTGCCAAAAACTAAAACCCAGACACTTTTCTGTCAGTGGCTAAAACATTGTCGTGAGCTCATGCTTCAGTGCTTATTGATCGTCCATCTGTGCATTTGTGTCGACAATAAACTTTAACCACTCCCAGACTGACAGGCAAACAGACACAGACAAGATAGACAGACAGATGTTTCCTGGTAAACAGTGAGCGCTCCAATCAGAAATAAATCTGTAAAGAGACAAGTTAAGTCAATTCACCTGCTCTCTCTCTCTCTTACACACACACACACACATTATACATAGACTAAGGAACAGCAGCAGACTGAGGAAGGAGGTTTCAACAGAGAGAGGATGGACAGTAGACAGGCAACAGGGTAAAAGACACAAACAATCTCCAATAAACACACACTCAAACACACTGTCATGTGCATGATTACCCACTATGCACAGCAGTGGAGCAACAGTACAGTGTCGCCGCTTCATAGCATCACTGGCTTTGGCTGAGGTGCTGGTGTGTGTGTGGATGTAGAATATATAGCATTATTCAACATGAATAGATAGGTAAAGGGAAACAAATAATTTTACGTGTGAGAATAGAAGGGGAAAAAGAATAAAAAAGACATGTGCAAGACCTGGAATGAGAATGTAAGAAAGAGGAAAGAAAGAAAGAAAGGCTGTAATAGAGGGGTTGTCAACCTATAGTAACTTAAGAACCACTTCTGCTTATTAAAAAAACCCAGATCAATGAGGGGGAAAAAAGATGACAAAAAAGTAGAAACAATTAACTGCACTGTAAATATGCTATGCCACTGTCAGCATAACTGTTCAGCAAAATGAACTGCTGCTGTTAGTTGTCATTTACAGACTCCATTTCTAAGGTAATGGCGGAGGAGCAGAAGAGAAACACTGAAGAACTCAGGAGCGAGCATAAGGATTTTTGTGGAAAGAGCGACTCGAGTCACCTTCAGAGAAATCGACGTGCAGGCTTTTATCATGCATGTAGGCAACCAGGACAGTCAGGAAAGGTTACACACTGGAAACAGAAAACCAATTAATACATGTAATTTTCTTCACATGTGTTACATTTTGAACCTTAAAATAAGGAAAGGTAACTAAATTCATGCAAAAGCACTCACAACAGGAGGGGAAGTTGGTGTGAGGTGTTTTTGTTTGTATTTTAACTGCAGTTTCTCCTCATTTTACTGCTTTAGAGAGAGAAAGCAAGCCTCGTTTTCCAACCCTTATAGTAGCTTATAGTAGCCCGCTGGTCTGGATAGAATAACAGAAAAGAGCTAGAGTCATTACTCACAATGGAGGACTCTATTAAGCAGCAGTGTACTGAGCTAAATGTACACATACTCACACATGCAAGTGCAAACACTCACACCCTGAGGTGTAGAAAGAGCACAATAAAGTGCATGTGTGTGCATGTATACAGGTCAAATGTGTGGCCCTACGAGCTTGAATTATGCTTAACTGCAGGGATATTTCTGTGCTGTAAAAAATACACACACGCACACAGAAGCTTTGTGCACTCTTTGTAATCTAGTACCATTACAGGCAGCTTCTCATACATTAGAGGATGAAAATGATGGAGGGCAGGTGGAGATACTGTAGGGCCGCTGAAGGGGTAATTTCACTGAGAGGGCATCTGTGGTATTTATAACCAAACGATTGAACCGTTGAAAGCATACTTCAGTTCATGAGTTCATGATCCGATTGCAGATGTATTCTAATGGAAACTGGATAGGATACAGTAATGTACAGCTTCCCCTCAGCTGGATGTTGGAGTCGACTCTATAGAAAACTTTGTTTTTCTCACCTTGTCAAAGCTGAGCCAAAATTTTCCTGGGTTAAAGTTGGGTTAGCTGTGGTCAAGGCTCATGACTTCACTTTGGCGGTAATAACCTGTCAACTGTTTCATATTAGGAAGCGTAAAAGCCTACATACACACTTGACAGAGCTGACAGATGCTGACATGCCACTGCATGCAGTCACAGGGCCTAAATGAGGACCTAACGGCGTAGATGTGACAGAGATGTGGCTGTGCTCTGCTCGCCACAGCACACACTGCTTACAGTTAACTGGCTGTTAGGGAGGCAGACAAGGAGAGACAGACAGAGAGAAACAGAAAGAGGACAGATTGCATAGATTTACCTATATACAGTATATCAGCAGGAAATCAGATGATAATAAACACTGTTTTCAAGCAAACAGATGCTTGAATAGTGATAACAGCAGAGTTTCCCTTGAGAAGAGAATGTATAAAATGACCAACTTCACGATTTGATGAAGCCCATTTATGCATGCGCATGTGTGGATGTGTTGGTGGATAACAGAAGCTCTCAGCAGGTATCCTGGCCTCTCCCACCCTCCTGCTCCCTAGGCGCAGCATACTGATGACATCAGTTAGTGTGAAAGTGGCCATTAGTTCCACCTCATCACTGTGGGACAAATATAGCAGCACAAGGCTTTCATCAGACATGGAGGACAGCTGTAGTGAGGGGGTGGGAAAGGAAACCTGGCCAGATGATGATACACATTCACCGTATCCCTCCACCTCCCCAATTCTCACTTCTCCCACTCCCTTGCGATCACACTGTCACCCTTGAGAATGATAACACCTTACGGCTGCAGCATATAGGCACATGTGGCATAACGCATACACACATGCTATATAAACGGCTAATAACACACACGCACGCACACCTGTTTACCTAATTCTACTTTCTGTCCCCACTGGAATTTCCTAATTTTTTTATGTGATTATGTCTGTCTTTAAACGAGGCTTAGCAGCACTTGCATGACAAGCCCTGCTTTTGTAATACCTGATGCTGCATTATGAAAGCACAGCAGCTACAGAACACAATACCATTGTCAGTGTAAGTCAAAACTCTAAGACGCCAAGACAAAGGATGTCTCTTTCCAGCGCTTAGTCCTGATTCTATTATCTTTGGCCCAGAACCAGTGATAATATTTTTTCTCTTTTTTTTTTCTTTTTCATTTGTGCTACTAAAGCTTCATTTTGTGGCAGAGTACATTATTTATTTTCTACTCACTCCTCAGGTATTACCTAATACATTATGTGGCTCAGGGATTACTTTTGTCAGAGCATGAACAGAATAACCTGAGTAAGATTAAGTTATGGTCAGTGCTGATGCACTGTGGAAAAGCAGGGTTTCTTCTCAGAACAGGTGGCTGAGTTGTTGGATCAGACACCTGGCCTCTGCCTTTTGAATGACAGGTGGTGAAGTCACCGCAGGGCACATCTGGGAGGCGGAGGGGAGGGGAGACAGATTTCCTATTAGGTCTTGCTCTCTCTGAGCTTTTGATGTGTCAGAGTAAGACACGGGATGGCCCTGATTTTATCACAGGAGGTGGTTAGCTGGTTCTGCACCCATATTATCGCAGTTCTCACCATGAAAATGTGCAAAAACCTCAGCGGACAAGATCACCAAACGAAAGCCACGTTATATTTGGAGAAATTGGTTCAATTTCTATTCTGCCACAAAGCCTGCACACACATGTGCTAACAGCGCTGGGGTGCTCATCTCTAATCTGAACTGCTGTGACAACTGGGTGGTTGTTGCAAACTTTTGAACTAAAGCAAAACCAGTGACCGTGAAATGCCCCCCCCTACTGCTTAATGCTGACATACAAATAGTCACGTTGGTGAGAAAAAAAATGGGGCAAAATCAGGACCGTACCAGCACTACCGATCTACTGTTATCCTACTACTAACCATGCATGTGGTGATCATGCTTGTCAAAAGATTTATATTATATTTTTTGTTTGACTTACTGTGATTTAGGAAGCCTCTAATGTAAAGCGATCCATTTGCTGCAGAACATTTGTCACTCTGATAAAAACAGACAAGTCTCTGAGAGGCATGACCGCATTTATTTACTCAGCTTCAGAGACCCTGCTTTGGGATTGCATATGATAGTCAGACTCGCAGACAGAAAAGAAAACAACTCGAGCCCACTTACTAGCCTTGACACATAAAGACTTATGAGGACCTGTTTGCATTTCAGAGCCACCCAGGTGCCTTTTGTAAAGCTTTAGTGTACTTGATGCGGAGTTGAAGAGGTGTCATATTTGGAGGTACTTAAGCATGCACTGTTTTGTTGTCTGTTCAAAGCCATGTACTTCAAACAAGCATAGCTTATTAAGCAGAGCTAAAGTTGCCAGGACACCTGTAGATTATTGTAGAAGTGATGCGTCAAAAATCTCTTTTGTGCCACAAATAATTTCAAAGATGCTTGTGAGTTGTGCTGTTCTTGCATCTCATGTGTTTTGAACAGATATGCAGCTTCCACACAGACAGAAGATTCACACATCTTTGTGACATCTTGATTATCTATTATGTGCTTGTGTTTGTGTGAGTACTTGATGTGCAAAGCAGAACAGCTACTGTTTTTCTTGAAAACTGACAGACTACCACACTTTGTCCAGGTCTGTTGTACTTTGTGCCTCAAGTTGTTTCAGCCTGTAATATGCCAAGCACATTTCCTGAACACAATTTCTGTGTAAATGTTGCAATCTACCTGAAATGTAGCTGTGAGGAGGCTGGGAATCAAGCAGTTTAAATATATCCTACTTATCCCAAAAGACTCAACAGGTGTCAAGTGCAAGAGGCAGAACAGCACAGGAGAGAGCACCTGACGACGGGCTCAGTGTTCTCTATTGGCAAGATAAAAAAGCCATCCCAGCGAGGCAGTGCGAGGCTCTGAACATGAGATCAATGGAGCATATTTAAAAGACATTAGAGAGCAGGCCTCCTGTCACATTCCTGTGATAAAGTACAGGAATCAAGCCTTCCAGCATACAGTACCATGTCTCTATGAAGGCGATTCTCCTGTGTCTTTCCTCCCGTGCCTCATCTCCAGTGGAGAAGAACAGATGATGGCCAGTGGTCTCTACATGCTAAGCGGGACTCTAGGTCGTCCTATCTGACACGGGGCTCTCCCCTGACACTGGGAGATGTCAAAGAGTGAGGGCAGGGGAGAATGGATAGCTGCCGGCTCCGGAGCCCCTCGTTCACTCTCTAACTTGCTCACATTAAAGAAAGTTCTAATCACTGCAGGGACTTGGCCAATGATGTGCTTATCAAACGGCATATTTCAAAAAGGCATCTTAAAAGGCCCGAGGGCGAAGAGGCAATAAGAGCACATTTGTATGTGGATGAAAGGGAAAAGTGTAGACAGACCTTGCATCAGAATACAGAGGGGGGAGATCATTAGCATCTCCAGCAAAATATGCACTACCACAGAGAGTGAGAGCGATAGCAGCAGAGAGGGAGAGAGATAGTAGTGGGATGGGGTTGTAGGGCTGAGGGAGAGAGAATGGATCTTTTCGCCATTCGTCCTTTTTTGTTTTACACAGCTCCCAAAAAGAATAAGAGAACAAATACATTTTTGAACAAAAGCAGGGCTCTTGAAGTGGAAGCCCGTTGGGGGTGTGAGGTGGCTCCATTGTGGGTTACAACAGAGTGAAGCCACAACTCCTCTCCCACCTCCCTAAATATAACAGGCCCAGTGCGTGAGCTTTGATGTACGAGTAAAAGCGTAGAATCAGAGCCAGAGGATACAGGCGACACGATTCCTTCATACTTTGAGGGATATTGGCGATCTGTCTTTAGCCTTTCGTTTATGGACTGTGACTCAGGCCCCCAACCTCCTCTGTGTAACCAATATTGGTTGAAATATTTGCTCAACCTGAGAACAGGCTGTAGAGTACTGTAGTTTTCACACGGACTAAAAGAATTCTCTAAAAGAATGAGAAAGTTTTCATCTAAAAGCTGCAGAATTGATTTGCAGCCCGGGACCAAAATAATGTCATAAACAATGACAGGAAATGACAGATTTTGAATTTCCAGTCACACAAGGAGGCTTGAGATTTTCCCACAAAAGCTGGATTTGTGTCTCACTGAAGAACATCATTATTTAAACATCAAAATGATTTAAGTCAGCAGAGAGATCAACTACAGTGCTGATTTATGTTTGTGTGATTCAATCTGGTGTATCCTCTTATGTGTGTATATTTCAGTTATTTATTGATTTTTTTTGTGTGCTGTAGTTTCCAAGAAAATACGCAATTGTTACCTGCTGTTGCTATTTTTTGCTGCCTTTTGCTGTATCATCTGGGAGTGTTTATAGTCACTCCAAGCAAGCACACGCGAACGCACAGATGAGCGTTTGGTGTCCAGATAGATGTGTTTCGTGGGGACAGAAAAGAAACAAATTGGAGCGGCGTCTGCTAACACTGCATTTCACACAATTACACACTTACACATTACTTCAGCAACATACAGACCCACAGCAGGAAACAACCAGCCAGAGTCTATAGACGGGCGCAGTGTTTATATCGCACACAAATGCCTGCATACATGTGCGCACAAACACACACACAACACATCAGACCCAATTTAGAAAGTCAATTTGGGATCAGGAGACCAATTATCTTAATTATTTTCCCTTTCCCTCCATTACTGTCTTCTACTTGTTTTTCTCCTTTCTATTTTAGCTGTGTTTGCATTTGTGCGTATTTTGGTTTGTGTATTTCACAACACAAAATGACTCCAAAGCTTTGGGAGAAAAACTTAGGAGTGTTCTTGTCTACATAGGCTAAAAACCAAGCTGTTTTATTTTCATACTCAAACATGTAGCAAGAAGTTCTTGCCTAAGGAACAGTGGCAGATGAATAATGATGGTGTGACAAAGCTGTTATTATATTCTGCTTGAAAACCAAAAGAAACAACGGTTAAACCTTCAGGGCCAGTCTGTTCAGCTGCACCCGTGCAACAATTCAGCCTAACCTACACGGATATTGCCCAATTGTGTGTAACTGCTCCTTCGCTAGGAGGTGACAGCATCTCGCCGACCACATTTGTGGAGAAGAAGGTAATTATGATGTGGTGGATTTCACCTGCACCCTGTGAAAATAACCCTATGCATGTCTAAGCCCACTCGGCTAAAAATGTCCCTTCTAAAAAAAAAAAGAAAAAAAGAAAAAGAAAAAAAAAACACTTCTCTAACACGAAAGAGAGGAAGAAAATACATTTTCTACTATTTTGCCAAAAGATCAAATTGCTAGAAGTTTATGTATAAAATCAACGGCAAGTGCATATCAGAAAATCTTAAATGAAATGAAATAGCAGATAAGCTTAATATCTTCAAGAGCTTGTTGGATCTAGATAAGAATTCCTCATTTTCAGTGTTTATAGGCATGGGAGTCATGCGTTAGTGTTATCATTAATGCAGGGTTCAATTGGAGAACAGCAATTGAAACAGAGTTTCTATAAGATTATGTTTCACAAATGTTTCTTAAATTAAACAGTGACTCTCTGTGATGTGAAGTTGGGGTGCTAATAGATTGCATTCAATTAACATATAAGATGATGGAATATATAATGTGAATATCTTGTGTAAATGATAAGAATAAGCGGTGATGAAAAGAAAAGTGGGATGTAATGTAATGTAGATGTTTCCCGAGATGGGATGAGATGGTGAGAAGAACCAATGGAAATATTTAAAACACAGTAGTCAAACAATAAAGTATGAAAACAAATATACATATATATTCATATTTTTATTTATATTTCATTTCTGGGAGGATATCTTGTACACCAAATATCCCATTGGCAGTTAAGCGCATTCAATGTGTTTAGAAGCCAGAAACAGTCACTTGTTTTAACAAACACAAATACAAAATAAAGATAACCACAAAATAATGAACTGCATGTATATAACATACAAAAGAATCCCATGCCTACTCAGTAGGTAACTTCAACATTCCAGCTCTTGAAGATGTGGATATTTACACTTAAGTTTTACAAAAATATACTTTATAATTTTTCTCCTTTTTGCTTACATTCTAATGAAATGAAGCGGTGCCCTCATATCTCGTCCCTTTTCCTCCCTCTGAGTATGACTTACATTCTGTAACAAAAATATTCCCTCAACCCTTAAGGCGAGATGCAGTGCATCCTCTCTCGTGCACAGCCGTGTCACAACATCAGCAAGGCTTCACAAAAGGCACCAAATAACGGGAGCATTTGTCTTGTTTGTTTTTTAAAAATGTTTTTTTCTTTTCTCTATTTTTCCATATATCCAAGCGATATGTTACATGTGAGAAAGAGAGAAAGAGATAGTACCAGTGGATGATATTTACAACAGAAACTAACATCACTCTTACTCATGCTTGAATACTTAAGTGCTTTTTTTCAAACAATGTCAAAACGTATCACAGCATCATCACTACATAATAGAGAAAGTATGTAGAAAATATGGCCCTGCTCACTTCAAATAATACAATGCAAATATGCAAATAATTTTTCACATCAATGGTACCAAAGAATGATAAAAACAAAACATGGCACATGTACAATATACATATATGGTAGCTTATGTATATCATTCAGTGTCTTTTGTACTGTATGAGTGCCTACAAGGGCAAATGTGCCTTCGCACTTAAACTGCTGGAAATCTTCTTCGTATTGGTTTGTCTCTTGGTTTTGTACCTAATCGTAGAGACCCGTCAGTGCTGGCTTCTACTCCCTATTTGTTGAGTCCCTTATGCATTTGAAGTGCTGCATTTGTTTTACAGAGACAGAAGAAAATCCCTTTTCATCTTCTATTGTCTTTGCCCAGTCCTTGACACATGTCTTTTTCTCTCTTTCAGGTAAATCTCAAGATTCACCTAACACTGCACAGGGAGCACATAGAAAAGTGCTTTTTGGAGGGGAAAACAAAGTCTTTTGATGCTGATTTCTTTCCCCTCAAAGAACCTTAAGGAAGTGCAGAGAGACTTAAAAAAGTTTTTCTCTTTGCTCTTTCTTAGCAGATCTCGATTGTCCTTGGGGAGAGAGTGGTCTGCATGTCTGATAGTGGGGTAGGGACGGGGGAGCTGTAGATGTTGGAGGCAACCGACGAGGGAAAGGAGGAGGCCACCTGGGACTGAAAGGTGTTGGACATGGACACTGATGGGTAGGTAGTGGCAACTGAAGGAGATGGGTAAGAGGTGTGGACGGGAGAGGAGTAGCAGGAGGTGACGGGTGAGGGGTAAGAGGACACTGGAGAAGGGTAGGAGGTGATGGGAGATGGATAGCTGGAGGCGGGAGAAGCTGCTGATACCGGCACTGCAGTTACCACCACTGCTCCTGCCTTCTCTGCTTTCTTGTCCTTCTGCCGTAGGTGAATCTTTGTGTGCCTCTTCCTCTCATCACTGCGGGCAAATTTGCGTCCGCAGATCTCACAGGCAAAAGGCTTCTCACCAGTGTGAGTGCGGATGTGCGTCGTCAGGTGGTCACTGCGGCTGAAGTTGCGCATACAGATGCGGCACTGGAAGGGTTTCTGGCCTGTGTGGATGCGGATGTGACGTGTCAGCTCATCTGAGCGTGAGAAACGTCGATCGCAGGTTTCTACGGGACAAGCGTAGGGCCTCTCGTGCGGAGGTGTCTTGCTTGGCCGGGTGGGGTACTTGCGCATGCGGCTGGGCTTAATCAGCTGGGACTGGTAGACACTTTTAAGGTCCTGGGAACCAGTCTGGGTGGCGAAGGCCTTGATGGTGGACAGAGGAGTCAGGGAAGGCTGACTTGACTGACTCTGGAAGGGCTTTTGGTCAGGGGGCACCAGGCTGATCTCTCCTTGCTGCTGGGGGAAGAGGTAGTCAGGGATCATGGGCACGGGGAAGCTTGTGCTGCAGGTCTTGCTATTGGGATAGGCAGGAGGAGGATACTGCACCGCTCCGGTCGAAGTTGGAAAAGCCTGGCCCTGATCTGGAAAGATGTCAGAGTTGGGGCTGGAGTAGGTTGGGGCGGCCGAGTAGATGGGATTGGGCTCGCTGTGGTGGATGGAGGAACTGAGGCTGGAGCTCTGAGATGAGGAAGAGGTAGAAGCAGAGGAAGAGGAGGAGGACGGGACTGTTGAAGAGGAGGATGAGGTGGTTTGTGAGGCAGCAGAGGAAGAGCTGGAGCTGGGGGGAACGTTGCTCATCAGACCGGTGAACAGGCCCAGGATAGGCTCTGCCCAGAGACTGTTGCTGCAGGTGGTGGCGGGCTCCAGGGTGAAGCGGCCTGTGTATGAGATGGGGGGCAGCCTCTGGGTGGAGTAGGTCTGCTCTGCCACTGGTTTCTCACAGTTAAAGGGGATATCAGGTAACGTATCTGCAGGGAGCAGAGAGAAAAGGGAAACATTAATCAAACTGTCAATATGAAGGCAAAGGGGAATCCTGCCAGAGTGGTGGGCAGCTCAGAGAAACTGCCTCCAAATAAACTTTTTACCCCTCAACTCTAAAATTGTTTCTAACAAAACTCAACAGGAACTCATGTGCAAGCTAAGCCTTCCCATACTTGCATTTTCCCTGCTCTCACTCTCGATCTTTCTTTCGTCTTCCGTTCTCGCACACACACATACACGAACACACAAGCACTCGCATTCTTGAAGCCCATCACAGAGCCTTAGGCAATTGATTACTGAAACTGCAGTTCAGCTGGTTTTAGGAATGCAATTTGAATTGAGCTGTAGGAGTGTCTAGAAGCATGCGGTGACCGAGCAGTGTTTGACTCCTCCGTGAGTCGACAGGGATTTAGAGCTGTCAATAATTTTTTTATTCTCCTCTTTTACGTTTTATGTTTGTAGCATTTCTGTGTTTGTGTTGTGTCCAGTCAGCTAAAATACAAATTTACTTGTAGCTTGCCTTAAACAAACTTAACTAAACAAATTACTACAGTTAGTCTAGTTAAGAAAAAATCTTCACATCAAATTTAGATTGATTCTGGTTTCAAAATGTCTCATTAAAACCATGAAATATTAACCATGATAAAATTCAGACAGTATTTATTTCTACACAAAGAGCTTTCCTATTGATTTAGTGTAGTTTTGCAGATGTGATCTATGCTTGAATTTAATTTTACATGACACAAACAAGAGGCAAATCTCAAGCTCTTACCTCCAGCAAGGTGGTCGTACTGCTCCCCTGGCTCTCCGGAGCCAAAACCTGCACCTTCAGGTGCAGAGGCGGTAAGGAAGGGGGTTCCTGCAGAGCTGAGCATCATCACCTCCTCCAGCTTGGGGTAGTTATCCATGGGGGAGTGAGGGAAGCTCAAAGGTTCTGAGATCTGCAGGGCTGGGAGGATCATCTCGGTCTTGGCTGCAGCCATCCTCTGCTGGTGCTGGAGCTGCAGGGCTGAGGCTGCGCTGGTGACTGATGAGGAGTGCAGAGAGGCTGGGTGCACGCTGGTAGAGTGGTGCCTCGCAGGTGGAGGGAATCACTTAGCCCAGCTTAGGGAGCGCTGCACACTTCTGCTGATGTCGAGGAAGATCTGTTTGTTGCCTTGCTCCGCTCTCGTTCTCCAGCTGTCCTGTTGTTTTCCTTTTTCTCAGAGATGAATAAAGATCCACTTGTCTTTTCAGAAAAAATCAAAAGTGTCCTTTATACTCATTCCCTAAGATTCATCAAAATTAATCAACAGATTAATCTTGATTTTTCTGTGTATTAAATGACTTCTTGGATGGATGTTGTTTTGAATTTACTTTTTACTTTTGTTGTGATATTTCTGAGTTAGGGAGTTCTATGTGTTTGTCTATCTATCTCTGCTCTAACAGTTGCTCTTGTGGGCTCTCAGGGCTCTCTGAGCTGAGAGGTTTCCCCGCTCCTTTTATACCCTCTTGCCGTGACGTAGATGTCCATATTTGGAGCGGAGGAAGCCCATATTTAGGCACTGCAGTGGAGGACACATGACGCTGGCCGGGGGGAAAAGCAGAGAGCAGAGACTTTATATTAAGCTCTCGCAGTAAATTGCGAAGACATCGCCGCTCTTCTTCTGTCCCGAATCAATGTATCTTCATAGCAGAACAGCTCCGCGAGACAGCAGCATAATTCTTGCTCTCTCCCTTTCGCCTCATAGATTTGATTTGGATTTCCCATCTGTGCAGCAGGCAGCGCTGAAGCCGGAAAGCTCGGCTCCGCCGTGCCTTATAAGGTCGTGACTACATAAGGACCTATTCCGGTGGGTTTCCATTTCCCTGTCCTTATTTGGAACTTCCTGAGGCAGCGCTGATCGCTGCTTGGCAGTGAATGAGAGGCTGGAGTGCAAATCATGTCCAGCGCTCACAAGAACTAATGTCAGCAGCAGAATCCTGCGCTCCCGTGTTTAAAACACCAGCTTCAGCTAAGATACACATTGTGTGAGAGAATATGCAGCAGGCAAACAGCTTCATAGTATTTCTGTAAATTTTATGGTATTAATATGGCATTAAAGACTGTCTTCCAAAAGTCGAAAAAAGGTTTTACCACAAATGCAACGGTTCTGTAGATTTATGAGACACGTTGTTTTCCCCAAAAATAAGCAGGAATATAGCCCGTGTATATATTTTTATAGTTTTAAAACACGTTAAACATTTTTTTTTGCTGATACATGATTTCCATAGTGTTGAAAGCTAAAGTATTAATTGCTGTACAAGAAAGCCCCTATGTTTATTGATTACCTATAATTAGCTGACATGTGTAATTGATTCGGATTTGACTTTTGTTTTAAGTGTGAATATTTTAAAGCTCTATGTTTAAAAATAAAGTGTTCAAAGAGTGTTCAAACTCTGCTAGCTGGTTGCAAACTTCCTCTAAATTAACTTTCCATTTCTCTCCACAGTGGCATTGATTAATGAGAACAGATAGCCGCGGATGCTGACGAGGTGCGGGGCGATCCGTCTAATTGAGGGGTGTCCCCGGCTCAATATTCGGGGAATCTCTCTGCCACTCAGCGGCCTAATGGGCCGCATTAACAACGCTGCGCACAGCTGCCAGGACGCCTGCGGGATACCGATGTTCCCCCCGGCTGCTTCAGCTTCGGCTGGCGCGCCAGCACTCCTCGGTAGATGCTGACGGGAAATCAATGTGTTTCCCTAGCTGCTGACTGGATCTATATGCAAGCAACCTCATTGGGAAACATTGTGGGCAGGACACTTTGAGGTGGCCTGAGAGAGAAAAGAGATACAGAGAAAGAGAGATATTGAAGATTTAAGGAGGGCAGTGCAGGTGAAACTCCCCGACTTTAAATAGGCTCATTTGATTTAGACTTGCAGTCATAGGTCATAGGCAGCATGTTCAAACTGCCTTTTATCTATAGGTATTAGTGACACAGTGATAAAAAAGCAAGATTAGATAGATAGATAGATAGATAGATAGATAGATAGATAGATAGATAGATAGATAGATAGATAGATAGATAGA
>JAPQRN010000506.1:0-17012 GCA_037367275.1 Coranthus polyacanthus | reverse complement strand
TTACACCCAAAACTAATACTCCAACATTCATGTTATCTACTTTATTGGATTCATTGATCATAAAACATTCCTTTTGCTTTTGGAATAATCTTGGTATCATGTTTAGTTTAATAGTTATTCGGGAAAAAAAAACTAGATTTCCCCAATGGCGGTTTTCTTCTGGATATAGCTCCATAACTATTGAAGATGCAACAAATCCCATTGTCCCATTATCAACATTTCCTGAAAATGTCCTTAAAATCCACACATATTTTTTCAAGTTATCTTGCCGACAGACAGATGCAGGGAAAAACATAACCTCCTTGGCAGTGGTAATTATAATATGTCAGACCAACGGTATTGCATTAGAGTGTGTTTTATTGAGAATTTCTTCTATTGAGAATTATTTGGTGCAAAGTTTTTGCGTCATTCCCCAAATTTCCCCCCTGAAATTTTAAACTAAATCCTCAAAAAAGCCAAGGATGAAAGTCATTTGTTCATTGTTTTTTCAAATTTTACCCTTTTTAAGTTCAACTAAACCATCGCAACACAAAAATATTAGCGTCACATCACTGACCCGGTAATGATGGCAGCAGTGTTTACGCAGCAGACTGCAGATCTGCTGCACAACCTTACTCTATGTGCAAAACATGACAGAAATAGATTTGTTAAAGTTCAGTATGATGAAAGAAATTTCCATTTTTAGCTCCCACAGTTGTCTGTGCAGATTTTTGTGACAATACCTCCTATTAAGAAAGGAGCTCAAAAATATACAATACGAACACATCAAAAGACATGACGAAGCACTTACTGCATTGGATGTAAGAAAGAAGCCTTTTTAATGCTAAACATCTTTAAGTTGTATAACAATGTCCCATGATTCAGCTCATGAATCAACTTGTGATTTTTCCACAAAGGATCTTTATGGTGACCTAATTATTCTTACTCTGCTGCCTATGGCCTGGGGGAATGATTGCTTATTTATTGATCATGAAATTAGCCAGATCTAACATGCAAAACAAACCATACATTTACTAAACTGAATCCAAATGTTGGTATCAATAAAGCTAGCAGCTGAGTGCAGACAATATGGAGGGCAGGTACTAGTAGAGATTGTTTGCTTTTCTGTCTTGATCTTCATGCTTTGTTATCATAATCACAATTTACAGCACAAGAAGAAGAATTAAATCTGGAGCTTCAATAGGTTATCTTTACTAAAGTTGTTTTTGGTCTATTGCAGTATCATCTGTGGAGTGAGCTATCTTAAAGTAATATAAACTACACACAATCTTAAACAGCTACACATAGCAGGATAATCAACATGTGTTGCAGCAAGTTAGGTTCAAGCAAAACTGATACATAGGATAGATCTAAAGATCTTAGATCTCCAAGATCTAAACTGGACAAGGATCTAAGGATCTTACCATATAGCTATCATATGTGGCACTACTTACTATTTAACATCTGTAGATGCATCAGACCTGTATATAGTGGTTATAAGGCTTTGCCACCATAAATCTCACCTCTGACATGTGACACCAATTGTTAACCCTTGACCTAAACTGCCTCTGAATCCTGCCCTTACCTATAGCAATGCACATATGCTGCAACTTCACTCTTCCACTTGACAGACAGTGTCAGTTGTCCTGCTACTCCTCTTTTTACCAGCACCCATACACTCAGTACTGCCCTTCAGACACAGAATATAGAAAATATGTGGGACTGTGTCTTGATTTTAGATACTTTAGATTTTCTTGAGGCTAATGGCAACAGTGTTGTGGTTTTCCATACACAGTGACTTGTTTGTGCTTGTAAAATAATTCGATGACGCCTCTGTTGAACACCAGGGTAGGTACAGGTTTGTTGTTCCCTTCCCTGGTTTTCGTGCTGCGGCCCTGCTGTGTGATAACGAGCCTCTCTGTAGTCAGATATCCTGTTTTGGCTCACTGACGCTGAGCGGATTTGTGCACACACCTATCCATGAAGACACAGCGTGACAGATGAGACAGAGTGAAGCTCAGCAACTCTGAGCTGCGCCTAGCAGCTGCTGTTAGGTGCATAGCTGGAGGTCACTTTGCTTATAACTAGCTATATAGTGCGTGTATTCACAATGAAAAACAACATTTCTTGCAAGACAGAAATGTAGAAAACAAATAAATAATATGTGTATATTAGGCGGTGTTTTGCTAGGTCATTTCGGCGCAACAGCAGTTGACAGCTGGTCACGCTAACGATAGCTCTGCGCGTCCTAGCATATTAGCCAAAACACCGAAAACTCAATGAAGATGAGCTAATGTCAAATTTGACCCTGTTCGTTTTTGGTAAATTGTGGGCGCTAGGGGAGGCGCAGCGCGGGCCCAGACTTCTGTTCTGAGTTGGTAACCTTCGCTTTAATCTGGACACAAACTCACCTTGGAAGCGGAGCTGATAGTGTTTCTGGCCCCTGAATTTCTGAGGCTAGCTGCCAAACGGCCGCAGATCAGGGACGCCGCCATGTCTGCCTCTTCGGTGGAGTTGATACCGCGCATGCGTTGTAAGCAGCAAAGTCGGCTTGGAGGTGGCGCCTGCTTGAAACTCTGTCGGAAATGTTCAGATATAGCGACATAGACACGAAGTAATCAAGTAAAAAGTGCGGGGAATATGCAGCTTACCGTATTACGCATATTAAGAAAAGAAGATTGTTTGTAGCAACAGTTTGGTATGAAAGTAACATATATATATATATATTTAGAAAATAAATTAGCTTATGTCAAATATCTGCTACCAAACACTTAACGTTTCTAACGGTCTTCGTAACTTCGCGGCAACACGGTTTAGCCGCGTTATAACTGCTTTAAATTAGCTATGGTTATATAAAATATACAGATATCAGACAATTAGGATACTGGCCAACCTTTTAATTAAGAAGTTTAAAGAGGAAAATAAAAATGACAAAGAGCTCCTGAAGGCATCACTGCCATGGTCGTGAACCTGTAAATAATGTCATTTTGACCTATAACCTAGTCCTAGATGAAACAGTCTTAGTTTAAAACAGGATCTTCACAGTATTTAAAATATTATTCAGCATGTTAAAATGCCATTTTTTAATTCAGTATTTAAAACATTGTAACCCCATACCCTATTGGATCTTAGGTCAGCTTCTCTTTATTTTCTACTGGTGCCTGCTGTCCTAATCTGATTAACAAATCTTAATTTATTTTTTTTTAATATTCAAATTTGTCAGTAGTGTTACTCCTGTTCCAACACACCTTTATCTGGTAAAAAAATAACTTTACAAAAAACGCTGCTTTGAACTGCATCTTAATCTTACGCTACACATCTCATTACAGGCAGAGAAAACAAGACATAAACACACCATCACACACATTTGAACCAGCAGGACCAGTCTGAGCAGTATATGAAAATAGAAAAAAAAAAAAGTCATCATTTTTTGTCATTTAAGATTAATGTATAAAAACAAAAACACATGCACAAACAAAATTTCTATTCAGAACATATTTATTTACAAAGCTGAGTATGTACAATCCTATTTACACAGAGGTAAATTAATAGTTGGAATAGTCAAAAGAGACAAACACCACAAACACATACAGTAGGCTACCACTGAAAAAAGACAAAACATTTCAGACATGGGTCACCAGTGAGGAAGCGTCAACTGTGATTCCTGACTCCATCTGGAAAACTACAACAGCACTTGTTTATCAATGCTTTGCTTGATGTCTACATATCCAGCATCAGGTGCATTAATGAATTTAACTGAATTAATAGAACCTCTTTGAAGTGGGTAGCTTTGTAAAAACAGATCCGTTTATCGGCTGAAAAACCCTGAGGGCACATTCCTCTATATTCTGTCAATGTTTATATGATACACAGACCACTGAATGTCAAAATACAGAGCTCAAGATAAAATATGGAAATGAGAAAGGAATGTAAATTTAAATCCTGCCTCTTTATCCTGGCTTTTGAAAAAAAAATTTTTAATGGCCATTTTTTATTTTTTAAAATCCGTTTTTCCTAATTAGTAGATTTTCATCATTTCTATTCCTCGTGTTATCTTAACAAATGTACTGTCGTCTTCTTCTTCATCAGTCATCTCTAAAGCACTTTGAACTACACTAATCCGTCTGAAATGTGCTGTGCAAGTAAACTTTGCCTAATCGATTTAATAATGTAAATAGAAGGCAGGCACTGTATTAGCACTGTGTTCAAATTATGTTAAAAGTAGTGTGGGGATCTAAAGCCTCAGCTCATTTAACTATAATAAATGATAATCATCGACCCGGCTCTCTAAATTACTCCAACTCAATATGTATGAACTTCAAGTGCTCTTTCTGGACTTGATGCAGTGCATTTTGGGAATGAACTCTTCCATCACTGTCAAACAGAAGAAACAGATAAATCCCTCAGAAGCAGATCTGTATGATGTGTTATATAAGGGAAGTACACAACGAATGCCTGTGTTAAGGTAGTCATGCAGCGTTGAGATGGTTTGGAGTAAATGCACCTGGAGATACAAACTGGAGCCTAAATAGGTCCTTCCATGTGTTGTTCATGTATGGGTCTTACACTAAGCCACACGTAAAATAATATTTTTGTCACATGATGTTCAGTGGTGACCGACCAATCACACACAGTTTCCCCTCTCGCTGCGTTTTCAGTCAGAGTCGCTGCTGCTGCTGGACGAATCGGTCGACATGGCCTCCACATCGTCCTCATTCTCTTTGTTGTGACCTGGAGGCTCCAGGCCAAAGTCGTTGCCGTGGTGAGGAGGCAGCATCCCCACCGAGACATCTGATGAGTGCCAGTGGTAGTTTGGGGTCAGAACATCTGAAAAGAGGATGAAGATCAAATTCTGGGAATTATGTGTCTGCTGATTTTGTCTGAAGAAAATGTTTTAAATATCAGCTCTAAAATATGGATTTACAGTCAAGGACAGAGAAAAACCCTACTTTGATCTCAAAACGTCAGATTTCGCCAAAACATGGGGAGTTAAATTCCATGACTTTCTCAAAACCTTTACCAATTTTATTTATGACATTTCCAGGCCTGGAAAATGAGATTTTAAAATTCCATGACTTTTCGTCATGACTGTGGGAACCCCGTTTACTCCTCTATAACAGTAAACTAAATATCTTTGAGTTCTGGACCAAAGAAGACATTTGAGGACTTGCTTTTTCACCTTATTTTGACATTTTATAGACTAAACTGCTGTTGTTTGAGGAGCTGATAGATGTAAGGTCTGTGTACTTTCAGGCAGCTGCTGCCCCTGAACTGAACCAAACCGCTGGTCTGAATCACAGAACATCGTTTCAAACACTTCCAAAGTTTGTCAAAGCCTTTGTCTAACATTTCTTTCTGCACTTCTTCATACATGACAGTGTTTCATTGCTATTTCTAATATATTCTGTTTCTTGCATTGATTTAAGTGACTGTTGCATTTTCCTTCTTGCTCCACACATGCAGACATACAATTATTTGCATTTGCATAAATATTTTCTCAACATCACACTAAGATAAGCTAAGTAAGCTAAGATACCCCAAGTGCAAAAAACTTTTTGCGATATTTTTAGTTTTTTTTTTTTCAAATTTTCACCGTTTCCACGGGGTGTTTTATGCACCAATTGAACAGCTGGATGGAAACACACCTATTGTTGAGCCTGGCTAGTCTGACTGAAAATATAACATCTACATATATTATTGATTATCTTATTTTTGTGTCATGCACACAAGACAGCCAACCTTCGTGGCTTTACAAGACACTAAAAGTACAGCAATTAAGTTAGTCAGTCAATCGTTTGGGACTGGAGAAAAACACACACATAAACAATCAAAAACATAAATCCTGTCTCTGTGTTAAAATCTGAAATCCATATACAAACCTACTTTGAGAAGATTGAATATTACACCTATTATCGTGTCATTTACTTATTTATTTTTCTCTATTTTAAACTTAACCAAGCTGTGGATGGAGTTACCTGGCAACCTTCCAGCAGCCAGTGCATCCCCTGGCAGGTGTCCGTTCACACCATTGGTTGGTAGGTTAGCCATGTGACCCAGCATCCCACTGCGCATTTCCAGGTCAGTGGGGTAGGGTCTGCGTGGATCACCTGAGACAAACATTTGAGTTACAGTCGATGAGATGAAACATTACTCAACTAGCGTTCAGCAGGACGTGAGGTGAGTCTTTGAAACCTACCTGGCACCCAGTTGAGTGGAGCACACACAGCGTTACTGGCACTGATTCTGTGGGCGTATTTGATGATTTCTTCTGAGGAGATGCTTCCTGCAAAAAAAATGATAAAAAATTGTAATTGTTCAACAGAGAAGGTTGCACTAATACCTGGAATTATTAGGTCGGACATGGGGTGACTCACCTTTTCTGGCTTTTTCAATAGATTTGAGTTTCTCTTTTGCCTGATAAACAGCAGTGGCCTGAAAACACAAAGAGGAAAAGTTTATTTAATTCACAGCTGGACTTTGCCATCAATGTTCACCACGTCTGTTAAAAACAAAGGCTATCTGATATAAATGCAACTTTTCATTTGTCTCCAAAACGATGATGGCTACTACATCTGTGGTTCCATTAAGACTGTGTGTGTTTTAATAAAGCACAATGGAGATTTTGTTTAATATACGCAAAAAGTGGAAGGTTCCTCTTCTGATTTTCGACTAACAGAAGCAGCCAATTAAAAATCCTTCTGGCATTATCAGAAGTGTTAATAGGCACCATAGTTCTTTCTGTTTTCAGACATTTTAGCTCACTGGTTCTGATCCTTGGTCTTTGCAGCCAAACCTTTTGATATTTCTTATCACAATGCTACTGACACCTAGTGGCAAAAAGGCAAAACTACAAACAGTTGTGAAAGTGGTAAATAAGCCAGTAGGCTTTTGAAAAGTTCAGACTTGGAAGAACAAATGCTACATCTATGAAACTAACTAACTGTATTATATGTTTCCAGGTACGATTGTATTTTGTGGCTAATAGATGATTTTAAACATTGGTGGGTGAAGGGGATCTTGTTTTATCAGGACACTGCTCCAGCTCACAAGTCAGCCGTTGCCATGGCTGCTGTGTGTGACTGTGTCACATCAGGTGAGTATGGTGGATGGTGAACCCGTTCAAAGCAACAGTCGTAGCAACTACCAACATGTGAGCTGGAGCTTCATCCTTCAATCATCCTTCATATTCAAACTATTATCTTTTCAGTCTACCCTCATATTATGTTGAGTCAAATTTTTGTGTTTCTGGAAGGTACCAGTATAAAAACAGAGCTCCCACTTCATATTGAGGCTCTCCTTTGCCCATATGAGTCTATTTTGCAGTAATGACAGATACCCAACAAAAGCAATGTTGATTTTACTTACTGGCTTCTGTTTTACTGATCATTTGGATGATATTACATTTTTGAGATGTCTGTTTGAGCTTTCATGTGTGGTGTTTTCTAAAATACTTTCAAGGAGCCAGTTACCCAGAATGCACCGTTTAAAAAGTCCTCTGTCTCCTCTATAACTACATTTACAAGCACAAAATATTTTGGGTTTTGCCTTTATTCTAAAAAAGACAATATTCCTGCTAAGCTGTTTGCATGGCTAATGAAAATGAATATTCCACTAATATTCCCATTTACATGCATATGCCATGCATACTTTGATTACTTCAAAAAGCCCTAAGGCTATGGCCTTTAAATAACTTAACCTGCCCTATGGAGGAAGTTTTCTCATTTCTCTTCCGCATCCTCATCACTGGGTGACGTAAATCCTGCATCGGTGCCACTCTCAGCTGTATTTGACAGGGGCTGATACTCTAGTATGTCGTCAAAAGATGGAGCCACTTATGCCATTTTGCATCAAAACAGAATTTTCTCAATTTTCCACTGGTGGCTGACTTGTTCGTCTATGTCAACACAACCTGCCTCTTTCATTCCTTCAACCATCTTCTTGAAAAGGTCGGCATTGTGATATTTGTGCATATCTAAAAACCTGTCATAATGATTAAAAGTAGTGTGTTTCTCCTTCTGACCAGAAATAATGTAGCCTATTCTTTTGGCCTTGGATGTCATACATACAGGAGACTATGTGCTGTAAACAGCGGTAAAAACCCAAACCTCATATTGAGAATTATGTAATTTTAGCATGCATGTCAACATAGTCAGTGTATGCTTGGAGAGCTCCACCCACCAGGATGTGTTCAGCCTCCTTCAGTTGTTTCTGGAGCTGCTGGATGTCGCTGTCTCTCTTCTCCACCTCCTTTTCCAGCAGCTGCATCTCCTGGTGCACGTTCCCCTGCTGTTGGGCTACGTCCATCAGTTCCTGGAACTCTCTGTCCCTCTGCACCAGCAGCTCCAGAATCTAAGGAACACACATGCAGGAGATGCATGAATAACATATGATGAATGTAAAGACATCCCCTGATATCCCCTTCAAATTAAATGATAATCCATGAGGTTCACGGTGGGAACTGGCATTTGTGTCTCTAACCCCATATTATAGAACTTGACAAAGGCTTGTCACTGTAATCCTAATCCATGTGGTTCTATCAGATCTAGATGAATGACGGTTCCTAATCCCAATCCATGTAGTTCTATCAGCTCTAGAAGAATGACGCTTCTTAATCCTGATCCATGTGGTTCTATCAGCTCTAGATGAATGACAGTTTTTGATGTGGTGTCATCTGAGGCATTAGAGATCACGGCGTTCAGCTTTACACACTGAAATACAGCCAGATTCATTGAATCTTTTAATTCTGTTCTGCACAATAGAGGCAGAAATATCCAAATCTCTTGCTATCTTTCTTTGACAAACAATATTTTAAAAATGTCAATAATTTTCTCACACATCTGCTGTCAAACTGTCGATCCTCAGTCCATCTTTGCTCCTAACGGACTAGATCTTTCGTGGATGCTGCTTTTGTAACAAATCATGATTACAATCACCTGTTCACATCACCTGTTTCAGATCACATTGTTATTTCATTATTTGAACTCACTATTAGCCTTAAAATGCTCCTGTCTCAACTTTTTCTTGAATGTGATGAATGGGTGTATATTTACAAATGAAATGAAGTCAACCAGACAAAACATGAAATATGTTGTGTTCATACTGTCTACAATGAAATACAAGTCAACGTACATTTTAACATCATTGTTTTCTTTTTTAATCTGCATTTTCCATACTCTGCCAACTTTGTCTTACTTTGGGTTGCATATATAAATACATAAATAATATTTTGGGCACAACAAACCAAGGCTGAAACTTGCAAATTCCCTGAATCCAATGAACAACAGACTCAGTGGGCAGTCAAAGTAAATACTGTATTAATATCACTGCTTTCATTTTTAATTTACATTTTCTATACTATTTCAACTCTTTCTTATTTAGGGTTTCATACATTTAAATCAGTATCACTGTTGGGTCAAAGAGAGCAGCAGCACATTTTCACAATATTTAATTTAACAGGTGTATATAAGAGTCCTGGGGATTCCAAGCTCTAAATAGGTTGATATATGACATGAGTGTTTGCCATTTCTTTTAAATAGTTTTTTTTATTTTTAAACTTTAGTTATATATATCATGTAAAACAATGACTGCGTGTGGGGTCAGAGCGACAGACTGGACATAGCTGGGTCTACTGCTCGTTTATTTTATCCCATTTACATAATTATGTATTTTTATATTTGACATTTTGCCTTATTACATTAAGGAATGCGAATTTCGTGTCCAAATTACTGAATCGTCATGAATCAAAAAGGCTTTAAAATCTTCCTCTGATGGTAATAATTCTGTTTTTCTCATTTGACTGACTAATATCTCACTACAGACAGTGCTGCTCGTGTTGTCTCTTACCTGAGTATCCTCCCCTGGTTGGGGCAGCTTCTGACTCCTGGACAAAGCCAACATCTCTATCAGCTCCCTAAAATAATAACAAGACACACGCACAAACGATGAGACAGATGAATGGTAAAAGAAACGAAGGTAACACTGCTCCTTCACTGGCGCTGACCATCTACGTCGGAAGTTACAACTACAACAGCGGCAGCGTCAAAAAGTACACAGTTAACAGCAAAAATGCAAACAGTGAATGGGTGCCGCTGGAAAACAACTAAATGGGGGTTTCTTTACCGAGATAAGACCTCCAAATCATCCAAAACAGAAAGTAGGCGCTCTTTCGTTGATTTTTCTACCACAGCCATGTTTGGTTCAAGCTTCTGCGCATGACAGGAAGTGACGTTGCCAAATGAAAACCGATATCCAACTGATCCAACTGAACCGATAACATAGCGCCGTCTACTGGAAAGGATGGATTAACACTCTCCTTGACAAGAATGCACAAAATCAATTAGAATATATTTCATTTTGTAATTCTTTTGATGATTATGATTTCATTTGTACTGGCCATTAAACTATACATTGATGAAAAACTACTTGGATTTGTTTGTGGGTTACAAAAGTCATTTGTAAAGTTATTTATTAATTTATGTTTTCAGACAATGTTGGTTTAAAACCTGTATGATTAGGTCTATTAACGTGACTCCCACCTCTATACATTTTTGGCCTGTCTTTCTAGTTTGTTGACTTCTGCTGCTATTCGTCTGGAGCAACAGTGCCTATCAGTGTGGATAAGCTCATCAAGCTTAAACAGGCAACCAGGCTCATACAGAAACAGGTTCTTCTTCAAAATAAAGGCGAAGAATTCAAGGGGGAACTCCCACAGGAACTTCATTTGGAGAAATTAAACCTTTTTTAAAAAATCAGATTTTCCTATTCTGCAAACTACATTTCAGAGATAATGCAGGAACCTGCTACCGGTCCCAATACTAAACAAATTAGATTTTCGTGCATATACTTAAGCAGTGGGTAAAAACGTACAAAACAGTCAGTGTGTCAACCTTAGGGCCTTTGGTCAGGCCCAAATCATCATGTCACAGACCCCTGGGAACAAATGGTTTGGTGGTCAGGCTTTTTTACTTGCTTTAATAAATAAGACATATCATACAGGTCATATAGAAATACTTATTATTCATTATGGAGGGCACTGTACCACATTGGAAAATTAGAACTAACCATTGAGAGAAACCATGACTTAATTAAAAGCCTAAAAGCAGGGGTCTTCAACTATATGGGGACCTATTGTACATGAATATTGTAGAGTATTTTGACAGAGGGGCAGCAGTGTCAAATACGATAACAAGGACTGCATTTTGTCAATTGTATCATTCTATTTGGGTAAAAATTACGGATGCACAATATTGGATTTTGGCCGATATCCAATATTCCAATATTTTCAAACTCTGATATATACTGATATATACATCTGTTTTTGTTTCATTGACAAGAAGAACACCAAGTCTCTCCTACTCCAGAATTAACCTATTACTCTTACTTGTTGTTGATGCAGAAGTAAAAGAAGACAAACGGTATTTTGTTGTAAGTTGCTTACAAATGTGAAAAATGAAAAAAAAACAAAAAAACAATATAAGGGTAGGGTGACAAATCCATTCTAACTTTTATTAGTTTTCATTATTCCCCTGTGAAATAGTACTATTTTAATATTAAGAATTTCAACAAGGTACAAATCAAAATATGTTCATACGTGTTGAGGGCATAGTTAGTTGATTTTATTCAGCTTGTATCCAACTCGATCCCACTGCTGTAAATTCGATGGAGAATGGAATGTTACTGTTTTTATTCTGATAGCAACTGGGAGACCGGAAGTTGTGCTTCACCCACACAGATAAGACTTTGGCCGCCGGGGAGAAGTACCTGACGACTTCTGTGTAAATTCTCTCTGTTTCGTTTTTTCCGGCTTTTCAGTCGTATTTTTTTTTATCGGTTGGAGTGTTTCGGCGTTTATTCCAGGATGGTGAAAGTATCGTTCAACTCCGCTTTGGCACAGAAAGATGTGAAAAAAGACGCCGAAACTCTTATTCCCGAGGAAGACAAAGTAAGTAGAAAATGGCTAACTAAGCAGAGCTCTGGGTTTGGTGAAAGCAGACGCAGTTTTATTAACGTGCAGTCACAACATTTTAGCAGTCACACTATGTACAACCCCTGTTTCTGTAACAAGTGCCTGTTCAACAATAAGCCGTTTCTATAAGGACTTTTGACTGTGTTTTGTTCATGTTTTCAATTTGCATGTTTACGTTTTTCGGTTAGTAAACGTCTTTCCTTTGATTGTGGTCCTGTTCTTAAAGTACTTTTGTGGTAGCTACTTTCAGTGTTTCTACAATGGACAATGAGTTACATTTAGCATTAACACAGGAGTTGAATATTTATATTATAGGTTTAATGTCGACTCACCAAAAGAACACTAGCGTTTCTTTTGTTTTCGATTTAGAAAGCTGGCAAAAGGAAGTCAGTCAATACATGTAGAGACAAAGCACTTTGAAGCCGAATTCTAGAAGCTAATGCACCGGATAGCATAAAATAAATGAACACATGAACTGTCTATTAACACAGGTTTTTATTAATTCGTATCCATTGTTTTTCTTGGCTTCTTGCCATTTTACCAGGGACTTAAACAGTTCCCCATTTGTATGCATTCAACGACATGAAGCCTATTTTTTTATTAGCTTGTTGTTTTATTTGTATTCGTGTTCTTCCAGTTGCTCTGTTTCACCTTAAGTTAATTACATTGTGGCCTTAATTTCCCGAAAACCTGTGAAGTCTGGTGCTCCTTGTGAAAGTGCGTCACTCTTGTGGAAGAGAGAGAGTAAACATAGTGAGTCCCTCGAACATATTCATGTTCGTTTTATCAGCTATACCGGCTTATTTCTCCTTTTCTGGATGATGTGAGTTCTGAAATTGTCTAGCGTTAGGTACTAGGTTCTCTTGTATAGCTTCGCCACCATTAATGATTTTCTGGAGAGGTTATGGCATTGGTTTCCCAGAAATTAAACCAAATTGAAGATCAACAGTAACCTGGTGATAAATGACGATTGCAGAGAAAGCTGACACATTGGTTTCTGTTGAGATGTAGTTTGTAGAAGTCCACCCACAGTGGATTTTAAAGGCCGGCATAATAATGATAGTTTGTAAGAGGAAAAAGCTGATTAATTAGCCCATATCACCACACCTCTGAAAAACATTCAACACTGTCGGAAATGACATATTTTTGACTTCATTACAAACTGGGTAACTGTTGTAGTGAACATCTAAGTCAAAGTGATGAATACCTAAATGATTAAATCAATCAGTAAATGAATCTGCATCTCTGAACATCAAACTAAAAGTAAAAAAGACACAAAAACCTAAAACAAAAATGTAGCAACTTTCATTTTGCATGTTTTACACAGTAGCTGTCTCTGTTCAGTGTAACTAAATCCAAAATATCATTTTTTCTTTTTCTTTTTCTTATTCTTTTCCCATTTCTGCAGTCACATCACCCTAAATCCAGACTTTTAATTTGCAGCCTTTTGTGATTATATAATTGCACAGGCTAATTAAGATTGCAATTCGATTAATTGTGCAGCCCTACACCAGTCTATCTCTGGTTGTTTGTCTGCAACATTTGGTCAGTGGTCTTTTGCAGATGTTAATGTTGCAGACTAAGCAATAGAATAATAATCTGGGCTTTAGATTGCACACAGCTAGTAAAAGTCCTACTGTTGAGTCTCCACCCTGTTGTGAAAGGAGCTGCTTTGTGTCTCTTTCAGACTGACAGAGGAAGCTGAGCTGTGTTCGCTGAGCGATAGACAGGGTGATTTTTCTAAGGAATAACTTGGGCTGTAAAGAACTCAGCAGGGGATTTGATTGTATGTAACTGCTCTCTGAACATGAAAAAGCAGGCTGTATAAACTTGTGTGAATAGGTTTTATTTAATGCATAAGGTTTATTGTCTTCAGTTCTCCTAATGTGTTGTTTTGTTTCATGTGATGTATATCTCTGCTTGCAAGTTTTACAGTTTTCCTGTGTGGGTATTGTGGCACAACACCGTACATGAATAGATGATTTTCTATTCCTCTAAGTTTCATTTTGTTTCGCCTGTTATCCTGATCATCGGAGCTTAATATTTTCCTGCGGATTGAAGTGGGCACAGAAACAGCTGATTCTGTTATTTGTCCTGTTTGGAGGGATTTTCCTGCACTTGGCAGAGTGGTTCCATCTGTAGCACAAAACTCAGCAAATATGAGGGCATTGTGCCTCACTTATGTCTGTTACCAGTCACAGAGCCCTCTGTTGATGGGTATTTTAAGTGTAGCTTTTAAAAAATGTTCTGAATATTTTAGAACGCATTCAAGTTTGCATAGCCATTGGACACTGCATGTTGTACATAGTTTTAGGAATTTGACATTCCTGGTTTCCATCTTGACTTTTGACTCAACAACCTCCATAAACAAGTCGTCTTTTTTTTTAAAAATTATTATGGCTTATCATCATCTGAACATGCACACCTACGATGAACTGACTTCAGCTGTATCCAAATATGATAGCATCTTATACCTTAATATGGTAATTAGAAAACATCACAAGGGAGTCATAGTTATAATGGGAGTTGAGCCGTGATAAAAAAAAAAATACAAAAAAATGAATAACCACAACATCATCTGACAAAATATTGGATGGTTAAAAGATCAAATTATCTTTTGCAGTAGAATCACAATCCACAAGCTGAATAACCATATTCTCACTTCTTACAAAATGTAGGCAAGGTAAAACCAAACTATAAGAAGTTTTTCCTGCCTTCTGTAGACTGGCACAATCTATGTGAAGTCTAACAAACTGAAAATATTGTGGCAAGAAGTGACAGTCTTCAGCTCAGTGACCCAAACTCACACAGATCTGGATATATGGGACTACTCGCATTATTACGTCTTCGCTAATCCAGCATAAAAGTAAATAAGTAAGTGATAATGTACAACAATCTGGGTCTACCTGGGTCTTCCCAACATGCAGACTCACATGCTACAATACTTTTTACACTCATAAATAACATTCACAGTTACTTTAGCAAAGCAGATACCGCACGGTCAGATACTGCAGCAGACTTCAGAAAACAAGTCCATTAGGTCCGAACTTCTTTTAGGCTTTAAGTCCATTGTCGTGACTCTCACATGTTAGAGGCAGTGGCAGCAGGTTAAAGTGGACAAACTGAATGCTTAGTGCTGACAGACTCTAAAGAATCACTATAAACTGATTTACATTACATTCTAACAACAACAACAATGTAAAGCTCTTTGTAAATTACTGTAAAAGGGTAGATATTAAAGGGTTAAAATGATTTTTTTTAAATAACAAATAATGCACACTGACAGTCCTTGCGAGTCCTTGGAATTGTTTGTTAATATTACACATATGCAGCATACAGTTGTAATAAAACTATTTTTGAGTCATGAAAAAAAATTTGTGAATCGTCCGTCATACTGAAAAAAATGTAGATTTAGTTTTTTGGCCATATCGCCCAGCCCTAGTGGATGGTACTGACAAGTATGATAATCGATTACTTTCCAGCAACTTTACATTTTATGGCTGCCATTTACCCATGATATGGGTTATTTAATTAACTCTTTCAAGTGCAAAATGCCTTAAAATAGCAACAGATACCCAGGGTGTGTGTCATATGTCCTCCAGATTTTTAATTTACAAAAATATGGTAAAGTGAAAAGCTTCAAATCCTCCATTTAAGACGCTGAAAGCAGACAATGTTGAGCATAAATTTAGACACAATGGTTTTAAAAAGATCTCTCTTCATTCACTGTGGAGCTAAGTTTAAGGCTGAAGTTCAATATCAGGATGTAGTAGAGCCATTTATACAATTTCCATGCTAGAAAGTTGACAGGAAAGGATGATGTAAGAGCAGCTGAAATAAATTCAGACTGTATGTATCATAAATCTTGACTTCTGAATTCTGAATCTAATCACAAATGCCATATTTTCCATTTTCATAATTATGTAGTTATATTTTGTATAATTGAATGAAGCACCCAGACAGTACACAGTGCCCACATACAAGAGTAACTTAGCAACTGAGCACTTAGCAGTCCTGCATCGTACATTTACTCCTCTTCAGACAGTTTGTGTCAGTCTTCACCAGGTTAAACCAATGAGCTAAATCCTAAGCCTGTTTATTAGCCAAGACAGCTGCTAAGACATTTATGAAGAGTCAAAATAGACAAGAGCGAAATATTTAGAGTAAGCTTCTCTTCCTGCTTAGTTTAGCTTTTCCTGCAGTTCAGGTTTTGGTCAAGCTCATGATTTTTTCTGAATGTAGCAAATATATGTACATTTATGTTGTTATGTATGTCTCTATAGAAAACCATGTGATGTTTTCCCAGTAAACTACACATAAGCTACTTGACTCCTTGCTGTCAATGGGCAAACCCAAAGAAAATAAGCTAACATCACTAACAAGGACCACTTTTAAATTTTTGTGGGGGGGCGAGGGGGGTTTCATTCTCTAATGGCTTTAGTTTAATTGCATGATTACCTCAGAGGTATACAGAGCAGATATCTGTTTTGACTGACAACATAAACTGTGCATAACTCTTATAAACAGTCAGAATAACCTCTCTTTAACTTGGGCCAGCATGAAGAAGCACCTTGGCATATTCTCCACCTCAGTAATATGTCACACTGTCTCTTGTCAACACAGTAAAGCACAGATCACATCAGTGGCTGAGCTGAGGCCTCATGCAAGAGCAGCAGCAGTGTGTGAATCCTGCTCAGGCTGCTGCAGGCTAATGTTCAGACTGTGTTGGTACATGACAGGGAGGTGAGGGTGGTGCACATTAAACGTCTCTGTGTTCAGTTTTTTCAACTTTGTTCCCACATGCTCTTCAGCCATGGTTGGGTGTGGAACATCAGCAATATAAAAGTGTAGCAGAGACAAAAATCCCTGAAAATTAGATCACTGGTATGTAAGAAGATATTTCCCAATTTAAAGACAAGTTTATTGATCTAGCACAGGGGTGGGCAACTGGCGGCCCATGGGCCGCAGGATCATTTGGTGCGGCCCGCGAATTCATTTCTAATTAATATCAAATTTTTAATTGTTGGCTTCACTGCTTTTGAAGCAGCAGACTATCTCGACCACAGGT
>JAPQRN010000505.1:0-17019 GCA_037367275.1 Coranthus polyacanthus | reverse complement strand
TGGTTCTCGACTCCATCCTGTCCAGTGTTTCCTCCTCTATATCGTCCTGTCTATGTTAATGTTGTGTCATGCTTAGCGTTTTACTGTCTATCATTGTCTGTACCACTGTTTGCCATTGTCTGTACACACAACACCTATTGCACAGTCTGTCCGTCCTGGAAGACGGATTCCTCCTCTGTGGATGGGTTTTTTGGGCAGTTTTTCCTCACTCGAACCGAGGGTCTAAGGACAGTGGGTGTTGTACCTTGCACGGACTGTAAAGCCTTTTGAGGCAAATCTTGATTTGTGATATTGGGCTATATAAATAAAATTGAATTGAATTGAATTGAAAGATGATGAACGAGGGGGTAAAGAAGAAAATGACAAATGACTTGAATAAAGTGAAGGAAACAGGATGGAAGTGAAGTGTTGGGCATCAGAAAATATGTATACTGTTTGTGCAGTCTTGCAGTTATTTGTGCATACAGTATGTGTTCATGTGTGTGTTTTTTGGTGTGTGTGAGGTTCTGCTGCTCATGATCCCACCCTCTCTGGGGTCAGTGGCAAGAGGCAGTGTTACACTAGGATAACGGAGAACCCAGAACAGCATTACAGTTTGCACACAGACATGTATAAGTGGGTTAAACTACCACTTCTGCTTGTGCACATTTCCCAAATCCAGTGCAGCGTTTTGCATTTATAAAGATGCAAACTCCACCTGGGGTTTATCTGAAATGTGAAGAAAACTTATCTTAAATGTTTCTTGAAAACCCATCAGAGTCTTTCATGATGGGAGCTCATCAAAGAACCTCCTGAGGTCCTCTGATAATAGTCTGAAATGAAATGAGCCATAGGAGCTTTTACTGGGTTTTGTCCTTGGTCACCAATTCAGACCGACCTTGCTGTCTGCACAAACTACTGTGACTTTATTCAACTTGTGTTCATATTAAGATAGAAACAGGATGAAAATACAAAAGAGTTTACATTAAAACTCATGTAATATAATCATGCAATATAATAATATTATAGTGTGATTGGCTGTATTCCACTGTCAGAAATCTTTACCATTAATTTACTTATTTAGTTGCTGTAAAACATAAATGTGGACATGATTTTTAAACAATAAAATGCAATATTAAAAGCTTTAAATAAACATAGTTTATAATCAACGGTATTCTATACAATATAAGAATGTTGTCAAACACACAAAGTTGGGCCTTTTGAGCCATCATAAACATCCATTTTATAACGATATTAAAAAAAGAAAATCTACAACAAATACAATATTTGTTATTTTTACTCAATAAATGAGTCTGTCAATTATGAAAATAGTTTGAGTTATTTTCTGTGTATAAGTCCTTTCATTATTTCACCATTAATGATATTCAACTCATGCCAATCCCAACATTTAAAGGAGCTATTTGTAATATTTCTACTTTTAAAAAGTGTTTCGAAAGAAAAGTTTTGATGTAATGCCTGCCGTAATACCACTTTGTACCACTAGAACGAGTAGTGAGCCGCTGTAGCCTTCTGTCCGCTGTGTCAACCATTCTGCCTGAGTCCGACACACGATAAATAGGAAATAGCTCACCAGGAGAATTATAACCTCTTTTCATTAAAGTGAAAGGACAGGCAGTGAAGTGTAAATGCAAAAGCAAACCATAAACGCAGCCATGGCTGAAGCTTTACACAAAGCAACCATTATCAGCACCACCCGCTGCACAAAGAAACAACTTTTAGAGTCAAAGAAAAGAAATGATAAAAATAGAAGCAAAACAAGAGTCAGTGTTGTTGTTGCTTTCTTCTGCTGTAGGCAGCTCTCAGTGAGGAGTTTTATGCTGAACTCGCAATGTTTCTTCTACACTGGTAAGTGGCCCTGTAGCAATGTTTAGTTATTATGTTAAGTATTATGTTTATTAAGTTTGCAATTTATTGATACATTTCAAACCATTCATCAACCAAACTGTGGCAGCTTTAACCATTAAAAAAAGGTGCAGTGCAGTAACAACACAAACCTTACAGAAAAATATTCTGCGTGGATGTTTTACTGTGGCCGTGCTCTTGCTAAAACCTGAGCTAAGTGCACTGTAATGTAAACTATCGGCTGATGCAGCACATAAATATAATAAGACACTGTTATTTTGACTGGCTGTGTATATAAACAACAAGCTTGACGCATTGTTCAGTGAGTGATAGGCTTAACGTTAATTTGGTGGTGGCGATAGTAGTAGTGGGTGCTTTTTGGTTCATTACTGCCCCCTGCTGTTAATAGGTTGAGTTATTGTTTTAAATGTGTTTCATTCCCTAGTTTGGCAAAACAACACTGGTTCAGTGTTCAAAACAAAATTAACACAAACGTGAGAAGTCATCTGTCCGAGGCAAAGATGTAACACCTAATGACAGTCCTGCATTGTTCATATTTGTCTGTTTAGACACAGAAGCTGCAGTGTTTTAGTGTCTCCTTTGTCACTGCAGAGGAAAAAAAAAAAATTGCCAACTTCAAGTATTGTTGACAGGAAAAGTTGACATGACAGTGTATGCCTACATACACTTATGATTGCATACTCTGTTAACGTGTTCTGGGCTAATTAGGCTAATTATTTTTATTTTGATTGTGTTATTTTTGAAAATGAATTGCTATTAAATATGCCTCATCATAAAAAAGAAAATTAAAATGACATGACAGAGAGAAGGTCTAACGCAACCTCTGTATCATAGTAGTTAATATTGAAGTCATACAGACGTGCGTAATTGAAGGCTATACTGGATGTTGCTATAGTCACAGAGCTGAGATTCTGACTTGCAGAGCACTGTGAGTGCTTTGTACTGAAATAGATACATGGCAAACTATTTTGAGCCGTGTGTTGATGTGCTTGTCTGAGCTTTCAGCTCCAGTCACTGTTCTTTAGATCAAATACCTTTATATCCTTTTGACTGTCTCTTTGAGTTCACTTTAGCCATAGCAGCAGTATGAATGTTCTCTTAATGCTGTAGTAGTACCAGGACCATTGTTTGCAAAGCCCATTCCACTATGCAGTCATAAACTATAAAATAAAATTACACCATCATCAACTTCCCCTGACAAAACAAAGGCTTCTGTGCTACTTTATGATCAGGTCATATAATCAATGTGAATCCCTGTTCAAGCATTCTGTAAGAGGCCATGTGCTCCTGCCAGATCCTTTACTTTAGGATAAAAACCACAAAAGACATTGTATTCTGACATTGACCTCTGCAAAGTAATAATAAATGAATTAGAGTTGTGAGAGTCAGCTTAAAATTTAATCAAAGCACAAAATTATATCAAAGTCGTGAAGAGAAGCCAGTTTTCTACAGAGGCTACAACAACAGTGACTCAATGGGCTGTTTACTTAGTTTATGAAAACTGAGACATGAGCTGGACTGAACACATGGTGTGTGGCAGATCTTTCTCCTCATTAGTGTCCATGATTATGTTAGCAAAAAAAAAAGAGACAGCTTCATGGACACACAAACGTTGTGCACAGGGAACAGTTCATGTACTGGGCTCTAAAGAAGAAATTAAAATTCAATCTTTGGTAACATTACTGTCACCTTAAACAGAAAAAACTTAAATAAAAATACATCCCAGCTCACATTCTCAGCAGAGCTTATTCACAGGAATGATTTGTGAATATTGGTGTTATGGGACTGGGACTTGATTCATTATGACTGGGACGAGCAGGCAGAGACGCGACTACATTACTTCCACACAAGATGCTTCATAGGCACATTAACTGATGACCTGGGCACTACCTTGGCCCTCCGTGACTTTAATAAATACAAGGATTAAATATGAGATGACATGGAAAAACTAAGAAAGCACACAGTTTGTGACACATGTTGATGATGTATACATATTAGGGTTCCTCACTAGAGAAAATACTACCAAAAATGTTATCTCCTTATAAATCTTTAAGTCTAAAGATTATTAATGTGAGAAGTTTTCACAAAAAAGTCAGAGCATAAGGTGCAATCAGAACCATAGACTGCCAAAAAAATTTAAAGTACAGCAACTTTTATTGTATTTTCTCACAGGTTTGGATACATATTACTGAAAGAACTTAAAAGTTTCAGTATGTAAGATTTAGGAGGATTTAGGGGGATCCAATAGTAGTAATTATGTTTTCATCATAGACTGTATATAAGTAGTGGACCAAGCATCTGTGGCATCACCCAATGATTTATTTTCTGCTGTTTCAAAGCCTTGAGTTTAGCATTTTGGTCATTGCCATCTTGGTAGTTTAGAAGCAGAAGTGTCCATATTTGGATAAGAGGGTGGAGCTGAAGAAGAGCAAGGGGTGAAACTCGTCAAGCTAACACTAACTTACTTACATACTTAACGTCATGTTAAACACCACCAATAATTTCAACCACTTGATAAATGTTAACATATATTGTGTTTTTTAAAAGTATCGTGTTTAAAAGTCATCATGTAATCGTCATACATCATGTACTGTATAAACACACTAATTAGCAGGGTAGCTAATCCACTACAGATTATTGCTAACATTAGCTAATGTAGCTAAGTTACACTAACATGCTGGGTATTGTTATTAAGTATCAGTAAACTTCATGACAGAATCCTCTGACGGTCTTGTTAGTGTAACTTTTCAACCTTACCTAAAGCTTGCCTGTCAGGAAGAAGAAACACGTTTTCTTAATAAACAGGAGTCAATGTCCAAATCAACAGCCGAGCTAGCTGTCAATCAAAGCCTACGCAGCACAGACAGACGGACTCACCTGTCACTCACAGCAGCCACGCCCTTAATTATGCAGAAATTTAACCCGTGATATAATCTAAACAGATGAGTTATATGAAAATCCACCCCCTTTACAGTTATCATGAATGGGGAAATTAGTTATAGAGACCAAAAACGTTTGTACCAGGCTGTAAACATGCTTGGTTTTCATTAGTGTATAATCACATAGAAATATGAATCAATGCGTTTTCATTTCCTTAGAACTGTTGATTGAGGGTGGCATCAAACGATAAGGTCACCTACTATCTTTAAGTGTAGACCAGTTATTATCCCCTTAACGAAAAAGGCCAAAATGAACAGACAAACAACACTGTGACCGACCACAGTAAATACAAATACTTGACTTAAGAAATGCTGCAAAGTTCTAATATGACTAACACCTGTTATGCATGGCTCCCTACATCACCTTTATTTGCATATTAAAAAAAGAACCGATTTATTATCAGCGTAATCATTTATGTCTAAATAGGATTTCAAATGGATTAGATATTAATGGATTCAATGCACCTTTAGCTGTGCTTTATTTAGACCAATACAGTTACCCATGATTACTTTACCTTCAATAGAATGCCTGAGCAACATGGTGTGTATTATTGTGACCTGCACTCTGCAGCATGTATCCAACCTACTCGAATTAATTTACATTTTATTCTTTAGTCAATGTTGCACATCACATCTATGAAATAAAATAACCCTCAGCATTTGAAAGATAATTGAAATTCTTCCCTCTGGAAAGACATTAGGTATTAGGCTAAAATGTCCCCTAAAGCCTCACTTTACCAAACAGTTTGGGACAGCTTCAGGTGCAAAGTTTGCACTATACAATATGCAGAAGCCAAATGGAAGTACTGTAGTGTGAAGTCATGTACAGGCTGAGGTTTGACACAGATGGTGAGAACAGAAGTGAATACAGCTGTGTTGTGACTTCTCTTAACTGTGACAAATTACAAACAGAGACTAATTCTTTTGTAACACAATTTAAAATGAAGAAGTTTGTTAACAGCCCCCCTTCTGTCCATTCATCTTGCACTAATTTACTCACTGTCATTCTCTCACACGCACACAAACTAATTCCGCAAACTAATTCCTCACAGAGAAACATCATCTGTCTTCTAGGAACAAGTGCCAGATAGTGCTGCACATGCTCTCTGTTTTTTTTTTTGTTTTTTTGTTTTTTTGCTTTGACGTTGCAAAACAATTCGTCTTTTAGTTTAACACTTCCCTTTAAAGTTCTAAATATAAATCTCTTCTTTTACAGGTAGTGACACTAACCTGAGGGCCAGCAGCAGCCTCCTCTAAGACAAATCCACATTTATTTATAAAAACACATTAGAACAAGATGATGAGAGACGGACGGTACAAAGCCAATACAAATATAAACTCACAGTTGCATGACAGGCTATCAGGTGCCAGTTTGGAGCTCTGGACTGGCATATGATGGGGAATAAGAATGAGCACGGTGAAGGCATTAATGAAAGTGAGAAGATAACAAATGTGGATTTGTCAAAGGCGTGTGACGAGGATAGAAGATGGTTAACATAAATGCGCCCTTTGATCATCTTTACTTTTAGTGCCAATGCAGTAGCTAAAGCTGGTCTTGATGTGATTTAATCATGAACACGCCCTTCCCTTTACCAAACCATCTCATTATTCTGCTTCATTACTTTACTTTAAGGCTGCACTAATGAATGTCATGTGAAATTTTGCCGAAATCACAGATCTTCTAAGCTTTAGAGGAGCTATTTATAATATTTATTCTTTAAAACATTCAAAATGACAGTTTAAAACAGAACAGTTCTGACGTAATGCCGAAGATGTTAATCCAATTCTAACCTCTTTTCATTCATGGGGATGGACAGGAAGTGAACTGTATAAGTTTTTCATAAAGCGACTATTATCACGACCACCATCCGCTGCCATAAGAAACAACGTTTAGAGTCAAAGAAAAGAAGTGATAAAAATATAAGCAAATGTCAGCATTGCCGTCACTTCCTTCTGCTGGAGACAGCAGTCAGAAAGAAAAGGAATGAAGTTTGATGCACAACTTGTAATATTTCTTCTACATTGGTTAAGTTTGTGATGTAGCAATGCTTACAAAGGTATAAATGGGCATTTCCATCTTACTGTTTTCGGTCACATTTTCAAGTTGTACATAAAAAAAACAAAATTGGAAGTCAAAAAAAGATTTGAAATATCGCAAAAACAGTTTTTCCGCTATGGAGAGGTGGAATAGTCGGTGTATTGATAAATGGAAAATGCAAATAAGTGCAGTGGAAACAGATTTGCGAATGTGTGGACTCATAAGGAGAAACAAGAAATGCCATTGTTACAATGAAAACAGCAATAAAATACCACAATGTATGAAGAGCTGCACAAATGTTTGACAAACCCTGGTAGAGTCTGAAACAACATTACATGATCCGGACCAGACCGTTACATGATCCAGACATGATCTGGACCAGTTCAGTTCCGTTCAGGGTGCAAAAACCATCCAGTTCAAGTTTTTGTCCAATTTCCTATTAGGTCTATCAGCTCCTCAGTCAACAGGTCAGGCATTATTTTATGGTATGAAATACTACATCTAACTGGCAAAGTTTTAAACCATGATGACAATGAAGAACCAACTCATAATATTCACATGACAGTAGTGGATGGACACAAGTGAAAAGCATTATTATTATTATTATTATTATTAATGTGGCTGTCTCAGTTTTTGTTTGAAGGACAAAATTTTATGATGCTAAAGCACATATACTGTAAACAATGAGCTTCACACTTTTTGTCAGTGAGTAACAGACCTAGCGTTAATTCGGTGGTGGCGGTGGGTGCTTTCTGGTCCACTACTGCACTGTTGAAGCTTATGTAAAATTCTGTGTCATTTGCATTTCCTATAAGCTTTAAGGAGCATTTTAGCATCTTTTAGCTCAACGTTTTGTTGTACAAACAGCTTTTTTGGTTCAGTCTCACCACTTTCATTTAACACTGGGAAAAAAAATAACACAGCACCAACCAGCAGACACTAGTGCAGCAGTTGGCCGGTGAATATACTGGAGCCATTATTTATTTACAGAAATAAACATACTAAAAATAAAATACAATTAATCTTTTAATCATGTTACTGCTTATGTGGGAACCACCAGGATTATTTTTAGATATGTTTTTTTCATTTTCTGTTCACCATATGAAGTCTTGTGTGGCACATAGATACACTTGAACCCCATTTTGCTCCAGCAGACCTATTAAAGCAACCTTCAGCAGAAAACTGATTAAATTGGGATGCTTCCAATTCTGAATGCATCCATGTGTGAGAATTTCAAGTGAAATGGTACTCGGGCCAACCTGTCCCGAATGAATACAGGATGAAATCCTATCTGCAAATTTGTCATCACTACTGGTCACGGCTTGATCCGTGTCTGCAGCAACAACAACAACTACAACAATAAACTAACTCAATGCTGTCCGTCCCCAGCTGAGGACCTCGCTCAACCCTGACGCTCCAAAAAGCCCGAAAGCCATCTGCCAGCCAAACAAGCAGAATCTGGCTGAAGCGGTTTCCACACATTCATTTGCTTTGCTTCGTTGTCACGGTTACTGGTCCATAACAACAGTCTCCTGGGAACCCAGTGAGCACTGGAGGAGTCATGTGATGCAAAGGGAAAAAGGTAAAACCAAACAGACCGACATGCCCGACTCTGTAGATACATCTGTTTACTGTATATCTGGCATAGATCGACTCTGCCTCCTCATCATCAACAAAACCCAGGACAAGAACAAGAAATATTTATAGAGCTTTAAAAGAGAAGCAAAGTGAGTTTAAATGAAACCTACAGCACAGCAGATGAGAAATAGGAGTGATAGGTTATGCAAGACTTGTGAAAATGTGGCTTTGACTTTGTTCCATTGCTGGTGTTGTCATCCCGTGGCGGCTTATTAGCATGTGTGCGTTTCATCATTTTGCTTATTCATGAATACTGAAGTGCATCTGCATATGGTTTATTTTCAGGCACACTGCAGGATAGAAGCACACAATGTGGTGGAGGCTGAGGAAATGCTTTATGACAACGGTGGGAACTGTGATGATCCATATCGTATGTTTGTTTCTTGTGTGAGATTTGCCGCATTTGTTCAGCAGTGCAAAAGCTCCTCTGAATGGAAAATGATGGAAAGACAAAACCCGGAAGACAACAAGAGAGCTCATGTGAAAGCAGTTTTATTTGCTATCAACTAAAACTAAAACTAAAACTAAAAAAAAAAAAAAAAAAAACACTATACAGACTCTTACAATAATATTCATCTCAATCATCACCTGTGACCCTCTGTCAGTGTGTGGTGGTGTATTTACCTGCAGAGACCCTCCCTTCTGTTTCTATGCATCGACCTTTGGGCTGTGAGTTTGTATCTCCAGGGAATAACAGTGTGTGTGGGTGAAACAATATCAAAATGAAGCAACTCCTGTTCATTCTGCTCTTCTCTCTTACTGCACTATTCTTTGTGTGATGCTGTTCTGTCTGAGAGACAAAACTTTGACCAAAGCACGGACACAGAAACCTGTCGGTCGGACACACACTGCAGAATGGATGAAGTGTGTGTTTCAGTTGTATTTCTCTCCAGAACATTCCTATAGAGTTTTGTGATGGTGTGGGTGTGTTTATGTGTTCTTTGGTTAACTTAACAATAAATAAACATAACTTGTACCAGTATTCTTTCCTCTAGTTTTCTCTGGTTTAGGACTGTGAGGCTGTTTCTGGTGGCTTTTTGTCATCATTTAATTAAAATCTTTTTTTGCATCATTTTAGCCTGAATATTGCAGTATTTTGACAATAACCACAAGAAACTAAACTCTGCTCATTGATGAAGTTAACACTACTGACAGCTGCAGTGTTTCCATTTATTACATAGACTATGGTTGTCTAATTTGACAGTTTTATAATGAACCAAAAATGTTTTTGCACCCTTGCTTTGGCAAAGCGTCTCTGTAAATCATACTTAGTGCATGTCAGAGTTTAGAAATTGGACCAGCAGCTCATGGAGTAATTCTTCATTGTCTGAAGTTGTCATTTCATCAGTCATTTTTTCTTCAGCAACAGCAAAAAAACAGTTTTGCACAAAACGATACACAAAGTCTGCAGGTTGAAGTGGACTGAGTGAACACTTTTAGAGTGGACAGACTAGACCTTGACGATGACCATGATAACAATTTTCATATCAGCCAATATTGATAATTATCAAGATAAATTTCAAGTCATTATTTCTTTCAAGTTTAAAGGCTGATTTTTGGTTTTGAGTGACAATGTAAAAAACATCTATTGTCTTGGATTTTGTAATGAAATGTTTTTTTTGTTCATTCTGAGTGCTAACTAGTTAAAAATACAATTGTAGAATTGTTCAAAACAAGATGAAAACATTGAAACATGATGACATTTTGTAAGCATTTTAGCTGATAATATAAACAAATTAAATCTTCAAAGACAAACTTAAAATTATATAACACTATTTTGCAAAGACACTGTCACTGCATCCTGCACTTTAAAGAAATACAAACTAGCTAAACAACCCAGAGAGTTTTTCTTTTCCATATTCCAGAAAGACAGTGGAATGTGGCAGACCTATCTCCAGCACTGGTACAGTGATAATGTTAAGTGTGGACATAGGTCTGGTTATGTGAAATGAACACCATTCTATAATGTAGAAAGAGGCATGTTTCCATTTCAAATCACGGCATCCTCATCCATCCTCATCCTCACAGAGCCATATTTTGTGTTGTCCAAGCACTAGCCGTCTCACATTACTGATGAGAGCCTACATACTGTTATGTAAACGGACTAAGTGGCCTTATGTCATAAATGCTGTGTAAGTAGATCATGCACATATCAGGTCATAGACAATGCTAAAGATACACTTATATAAAACATTACTGTACACTACAGCCCCTCAGACAGAACTGACTCATCTTGAACACTTTAACCACCAAAAAACCCATCTCCACTCTGTGTGCGTGCATGTTTGTGTCAATATGTGTGCCAGTGCATAAGGTTACCTTTCATCCTTTATATAGTGGGCAGAAAATTGCCTTCAGTGTACCTGTACATCGTTTCCATGACAACTACTGTTGTCCAGTGAGGTCAGTAGGAAATTGCAGAGCGGAGCGCTCAGCATAAAGATTAGATTTAAAAAAAGAAAAAAAAATCATTGAATTTTCTAGAACATAGCTAGAGTCTACTCGGAAAATTAAGATTCACTGCCACCAAAAGAAACAACCCAGGATCGATTAACGTCATCTGGGAGCCCAAAGAGCCACCGAGGGGCTGCAATCACCATCAGCCCTCTTCTGACTGATTAGACTGTGTTGATCAGACACAGAGGCAGCATCTTCCAACATGTGCTTGTACACGTGTGTCCTATGATATAAAAAAGTATAGAGAGGTGGCTGCACACATATCCAGGTACATATAATTGAGAGTATGTGATAAAAACAATTGTGATTGTGTTATTGTGATATAATTTTAGATCACAAGTCATCATCATGATACATTTGTCTTTTGTCTATATTGACAAAATTGACTATATTGACTCATTGTATTTATTTTGATTTAATCAAAATCATTTTGATCTGTGTCTTGCTTCATCTTTTATGTAGTTTTCATCTTGTTGCATTGTGATTTTTCTTGTTGCAATAACACAAGAATGACACAGTCTTTTGGCCTTGTTGCATCTTTTTCATTTTGATGTATCTTTTTTTTCCTCGTGTGTTTTTCATCTTATTGCATCATTTTTGTTATGTTGCATCTTTGCTGTCATTACATTTCACGTCTTTTTGTGTCTTACATCTTCTAGGCTTTTTTTTTTTTTTTCTTGTTGCGTCTTTTACTTCTTATGTTTTTTTACATTGTTTTCATACTGTTGTACAGATTATTTAAAACCACAAATATCTGCCTAGCTTCTTCAACTTTCTCTCAATCACAAAAATGTTTATGTTTATTTTTGGCCGTTGTTGCCCAGAACGATATTTAAATATTCTCAGTGCTAAATGTGAACAAAACCACATGTTTCAACAGATGTTCCTCCTGAAAGTTACATGCTACTGGTCGCACATGCACAATGCAACCACATAAACACAAACAAGCCGTGTCACATGGCAATTAGCCATGTGAGGGTGGTCAGCATTATCTCCTTGTCATGCTCTGGCAGAATGTAGCTCCTTCCAGGCCACACACACATGCAGACACACACACCAACACCTGCTTCATGCGAGCTGTGCAGACGTTTGTTTAATGATTTACTGGTCCAGTGCTGTGCTCATTTCAAGCAAAGCGAATAGGGTGGTAATAGGGAGAGGAAAGTCGTATTACTGTATAAAAATGAAAGCTGGGCACGTAAATGAATGCACACACACATAATGGACAGTAGGGGAAAAGCAGAAATCGAGCCTGCCAGTCTTCCACTGCAGAATCTGATAAACCGCATCAACAATTCTAACAAACTTCTCTTGGAGAAGAGGAAGAGAGACTAAGAGCAGAGTTTGAGCCGTGATGTCTGACTCATCTATTTTATCCTCTTTGAACAAATGGAGAAAAGCAGGCATAAGCTATGCTCTCCTCCCAAAACCTTCTATTTCCCCCCACTGGGTACTGACTGCTCTTCTTCATTATCTTGAAAACAAAGGTCACATTGCTGACAGCGCTGAAAGCTGGAGGTTTCGGAACTCTCAGTGCTGTACTCGCAGCCGGAATATATCAACTTTTAGCTAAAGAGCAACACATTGCAGCCCAAATTTCTCACCGCCAGCGTGCTGCATGTCTGAAATAATGTTACCTTACAGACACCAAAATAAGTGCAGCGCTTTAAGATTAAAAAAAATTTATTGGAATAAAATTTTCTACAGTGCTGAATTTGGCTGATGTAAGGACCAAAACACTTTTCATTTTCCTTTGAGGTTTTAACAATCAACCAGAATATTAAATACTGTTGACAAAGCTACTTGAAGTATGATAGAAAAGCGCAGACATCACAAAGAACAAAATGAAGTTTCTAGCTACAGCCATCTTGGAGCATAAAGCACAGAGATCAGCCTTTTCTTCAATTCACTTTCTATATAGCCATTTCAACTCTGATTCAAAGACTTAGTCCAACTTTTCAAGAACACTGAGTGATCCCTGTAGAACTGCTACTAGATGTACGCTTGCTGCCAAACACTAATTAGGCATACGCGACTAAAAATATGTTAATGGGCAGTGTGAATTTAAGAATGTTTTCCAAGCTACTCATTAAGTCCTGAGGAAATCAGCTCCAACATCATCCATGTGCCTGCCAGATAATGGCTCTGGTGCTCAATGTTGGTCATTTTAGGGCTTCAATAGCAAGTGAACAGCATTATCTGAGCAGGAATGGTTAAAAAAGGCTAATTGTTTTGTGCATTCAGAATTTTTGAATAACACAGCAGATGTATAAATGGATGCGAAGATGTATATATACTCAGCGTGTCCAGAATGTCTTTGAAAAAACTTGTCTGTACCTTAATGGTATCCAAAGCAATTTACAATAAGGCTGGGCAATATGGTAAAAAATGTTGTCATAAGAAAAGTTTACGTATAGCTCGATTTTGAAAATTATCACAATAAATGCCAAATCATTAAGTTTAAAGTTTAAAGATTAAAGTACCCGAGTAAAAACTGAAGAATCCAAATGGTTATTATTCATAAAACAGGCAACAAGACGAAAATTACACAAGATGAAAACAGCATAAAAGACCCAAAAAGACAAAACAAGACAAAAAAAAGCATAAAGATGAAAAATACATAAGATGAAAACACATGACGCAAAAAGAAGCAACAAGATGAAAACAATGGACACTGGACGCAATTAATGGTGCTGGTCTTCCATTGATTTATGTTAGAATTTTATGATTATGCAGAGCAATTTCTCCCTGAACTCCTAATTTCCTAATCATAAAACTATTTAAAAGAAAAATATCTATTACAGATTAATCATGTAGAATTCAAATATAAAATATACATAAAAATGCAAAGTAGCAGATTAAAGAGAAACAAGACTTAAGAATTTGGAGCCTCACTTTTATGGTCAGACTTAAAAGTGAAAATCAATATCATTCTCTTCTTCATTTTCTTCTCTACAAGAATATGAAGCTATAGACCCAGGAGATGGAACACTTCTCTTGACATTAAGACTTAGAGCCTGAAGCAAAGCTAGAGCTTTTAATGTTGAGCTAATCATCTGATGGCTCTTCTCCTTTCATACCTAGTGTACGGGCACATGTGGCCATCATTACATCTAACTCGCAGAGAGAAAACAATGAATGTATTCAGAAAACCAGCAGACATAGGCTAAGAGTTTAGGATTCGGGTCAGGATCCATGTGATGGTTAAGGTTAAGTAGATGAGTACAACTACAAGCTGATGTGAGAGCACACAGTCTGCAGAAGAACAGAAAACCAGAGTAAATGAGGCCTGCAACGGACAAAACATGCACATTGTTTACCAAAAGTCAATACATTTAATGAAAAAATAAAATTATGAGTCTCTCAGAGATCTTCATCAGACATAAACATCTTTTGATGCAGCTGCTTTTCTAGTTGTTTTTGGAAGTGATAATGACCACTTATTTCCGCTGCATGGATCGCAGATTAAAATACATTTTCTATTTTTACCTCCTGATACTTTGTGTAAAAATACTCATCGGTTTCCTTCACTTTCAGACACACTTGCACTGTATGAAGGTGTGTACTAAACTGCTGTCCTACTTTCCAACATTATTGCCCCAGGAAAGCAGAATTTGCTTCAAAGTCACTCTCTTGCTTTGCCTTACCTTGATGATTAGAAACCTTCCCTTCTTCAGTTTAAGTGATGACAAGTTGCTTCAAATTCAAAATGTGAACCTGTAGTTATGGAGGTGCCAGTGTTCTACCATTTTTCCAAATATGTCACTATTCTGAATTTAACAGGTGTCATGTAACAGGTGTCATTCTTTGGACATCTGTATAGTGTATTTGCATCTAATTTGTGTATTTTGCCACAGGTTGCCTCCCACGCAACCTCTGCTTACGGTCAGCCTGAGTAGAGACAAAGATTCTTTTTAGTAGAGATGGATGCTCCACAGAAAAGTCCACATTCCCCATCAAATGAGAACATTTTTAAATATTGCGAAAGACGACATCAACAGGTTTTTGAATACGCACAAATATTAAAAAGCTGACCTTTTCAAGAAGCTGTTTGAAGGAATGAAAGGGGGAGGATAAGTTCACAGTGGAACGTCTGCCACCAGTGAAAAACTTTGAAAAAAAACGGGTATGAACGGCTGCATGTAAACACGAATATTAGTGGAATATTCATTTTCATTAGCCACGTACACAGCTTATTAGGAAATTTGTCCTTTTCAGAATAAAACTTTGTCAGAGAGTATTTTATACAATAACATCCGACCTGAGCTGCTGATTGAGGAGTTGACAGACATAAAAGGTAGCCTATATATGTCAAAAACCTGAAGCTGGCTTTGGCTTTTATCTCTCAAACGAACAGAACCGCTGGTTTGGATCAGATAACTAATATCAGATAACTCTTCCACAGTTTGTCAAAGCCTTTGTCTAACATTTGTTTCTGCAGCTCTTCATACGGCATTTCATTGTTGTTTCCATCTAGTATGTCATTTATGTTTATTTCTTGTATTAATTCAGTGAACATTACAGTCTCCTCATTGGTCCACACAAGCAGACACACATAATTATTTGCTGAATCTGTTTCCACTGCACTTATTCCCATTTACCTTTTATTGACACCGAAACTTTACAACCTCTATCAAGAGTAAAAATGTTTTTCGAAGTGCATGCATTTTTAGATACTGGTTTATAACAACCGGGCTGGGTTTGTCCATATTTGACCCAGCCCAGGGTTACCAACATTTGGGTTACAGCAACAATACAAAAATACACTATACACTACATGACCAAAAGTTTGAGGGCAGTTTAAAAACCATCCCATATATAATTGCTGAACATGTTATTCCAAACCTCAGGAACGCTTTTGCTGCTGTTTAAGTCTCATTGTTTCTGGTTCTTGCTTTTAAGAGATTTTGGAACCTGAATCCAAGGATTTGCTTCCATTCAGCCACAAAACCCATGCATGCAGATTGGCCCCCAGTCTATCTCAGGATCTTTTATGATTTCTTAACCAAACTGTTGGGGGCATACTGTTGTCATTACATGCTGCAGCTCAGACTTCACTATAATTAAACATATTAAACCTAAAAAACAGCTGCACACCAATACTACAAAATAGTGCATGAGGGTTGTCCTCAAACTTATAAGTCATATAGTGTATCTGTGATAGGCCCATGTTGGGCGGCCAACAGATCAATCAGACTCTAAAAAAAAAGCTCTTGACTACCAAGTGGCACTGTAATTGTGTTTTATGCTTTAGTATGGACCTGTTAAGATGTGCTGCCAAGGTGCTTCCTTTTCACACTCTGCTAGAAGCTTTAATATCTTGGAATTACATTATTTTCTACTGTTACACTAGTTCTACTGTAAGTGGCTTTGGCTGACAGCTTCAGTGAAAAACAGGACTGAGAATGCCTCCTCAGGGGAAGGTTTTTCCAAAGAGCTGTGTCCGATTCTGCACTTATAGGGATCAGTAAAAGACTGAAACAGGTCAGTGCTTTTAGTCTATGACTGTGACACTGTTGCTGCAACCTTCACATGTAACTTTCCCCAGGGCCTAATAGGAAGAAAATGGGTTAGCCATTAGCAGTAAAAGGATTAGCTTGACAATAAATAACTTCACTTTAAATTACCTTTTTCATTTAGTTTAATTCAGTTCAAATGTGTTACACCCCACAGGGGAAATGGGGTGCGGCTAAGAGTCAAACAAGCTGCAGTCACCTCCTGTGCAGTGCAGAGACAAGTGAAGCGACCCAGCTGTGGGGAACGTTAAAGTGACTTTACAATTTTCTCACTACACCTGACCAAAAGGCATTTTCCCATGCATACCCAGGACATATTTTTGTTAGCAGTCTTCGCTGGGCCCTAAAAACCACAATCAGGCATAGCTGGTCTCACATCACTGGTTATCAATTGGTTAAGTCACCCCAGGCTTTCAGAATCTGGCTGCAATATGAACATGTTTATGTAAAAAGGTGGGGAGTTGACGCCGGATGACCAATCACAAACATGGTCAGGTCTAGAGCTGCATATGCCTCACAAGAACAAATTATAATCCTGAGGAACTTGAAAATATAATACAAAGTAACA
>JAPQRN010000504.1:0-17023 GCA_037367275.1 Coranthus polyacanthus | reverse complement strand
GAAGAGAAGAGAAGAGAAGAGAAGAGAAGAGAAGAGAAGAGAAGAGAAGAGAAGAGAAGAGAAGAGAAGAGAAGACTCTAAAACTTTACTGGCCACCTGTCCAGTGATGGACATAAACGGCACTTACATCACTTGCTTTAAAACAAATGTGACACGTTGATGTCCTTCTCTAATTCTGACATGATTTGATGCTGTTCTTGAGGCCATTCCCTTCAGTCAATCACAGTAAATCTGCTGATACCATGGGTAACATTATGCCCAGTAACTCACTCTGTTCGTGTGTCACATTAGCAGATGGTGATGCTGTTGAGCTAGTGTGCGTTGATGTATGTGCTTGTGTGTGTGTGTGTGTGTACCTCTGTGGAGAGCGAAACCACAGTGCTGTTGATCAAATTCATAGGAAGTGGGTGTTTTTGAGCGAGGACGTGTCGCGCCACCACATCCTGTTGCTGGGAAGCGGCTTCAAACGGGACAGCGTTCACACGATGTACAGTAAACAACAAATGCAGGCCAGGTGTCTTTGTATGTTATCCATGTATTTGTGTGCGTGGTATGTGGCCAATCCTTTCTTCCCCTAAGACACTGTAGATTGAGTGACAGGCTAAAGTAATGGAGTTGTCCTTAAAGGAGGGTGAAGAGGAAACCATTCGGTTGGTTAGCCTAGTGTTATCTGATTATGCTGTGCCACTGAAGATGTGTTTTTTTTTCTTTGCATCACCCTGCACATTCACACATTCTGTTTTACAGACTCTCAACTAACAATAAGATTTGTTATAATCCACCAACACCACAAACCATGCATGTCACATCAAAATGCAGAATAAAAGATCTGATGAAAGAATGAAATATTTAAAGGAAAGTTCATTTCTGAGATAAAAATGTTACCAAAAGCTACAACTAGCCTCAAACATGCCTCAAAAAACTACGCCTTAAGCCTTCCCTTTCCGTCATCTTTTGCTCCATTTGACATTTAAGTTATTTATGTGTCCTCCATTAGGTCAATACAATGGAAAGATGAGGTTTAAAAGGAAGTTTGATGCACTGAATGTGTAATTGCAGAATGATTCAGCGCTATCGTAGTCAGTGCTGTATCATACACCTGCTGCTGTGCGTCTTTATTTTACTCACAGAGTCTCAGGGGAAGTGGCAGCGTTCTGTCATCTAGGGAGTTTTCCTCTTTGTTTCTGATTCTGACTCTCTCATATAGACCCCCCACACACACGCACAAATGCAGCTGTATCTGACCACACACAGTTATAACACAACAGGATGCTGTAGGGTGGATGTCTGAGGTGTGAAGGTTCATACAAGCCGCAAAAAACAATATCTGTTTCTGAGAACTGACTATTCATTATTTGTGCGTCTATAGATTCCGCAAGTCTTAATATAGTTTTTACTGTAAGATGTTGTTTATTTTTATTACAAGTGAAGTACTGCAATGAGTTATAGGTTTTAATTATGAGTCACCGTGATATTTTATAAGATGGGATATTATAGTTTTCTGTGTGTCGATTATTACATGTGCTTGGTGATTTTTAGACTTAGATTTAAAAATCTTAGATAGACTTTAGACTTTTTAGACTTAGATTTTCAGAGTGATAGGTCTTTTGGAGAGGGACGTGATGTGACAGAGAGAGAGGAGTGTTCTGTTGTCCTTTGTTTAAAATGGTCATTAAAGAGTTCACGTGGAGAATGCCATTCCCTTTACCCATGATGAAGTTTATCAGTAGTACTAGATAAAGCCCAAACACAAACCTATCTTACTTTATGCTTCCTGCCATTTAACAATTAATTTCTGCAATGATAGTAATCGTAAAGTAATAGACAAGAAGGAGAGTAATACGCAAACTCAAAACCAATATTTTCCACTGGCACTGACTAAATGCTAGACATTCACTGCACAGTCCACAACACTATTCACTTTACCAATTCCACTTTTATTCTTTGCAGATGTCAATAGTGACAAGACAATAAGAGAGCAGAAGGACAAACAGAAGGATAGTCATTATCTTCCTTGATGCTGTTTGTTTACAACCAATGCAGAGATTCGTCAAATTGGTGCTGTCAGTTCTGCGCTGCATTGTTAGACGCCAGAACTGTCAGTTTGAATAAATATTAGGGCAGAATTATTTTGTTCGCCACTGCCTTCCTCCAGCATCTGAGCATCAGCATACACCGGGGTTTGTGGAGGACTTCAAGATGAGCCTACTTGATAGCTGGGCTCATGCACAGACAACATTATGATAATGTCCCTATAAGTAGCAGGGGGATGGGCACAGTGTCATCTCTTCACATAGACAGAGCCAGCAGGGAGTCCACAGTCAACTGCATTTATGGCTGTCTTTGTTGTTGTCTTAGCTCCCATCTGTGTTGTTGTTTTGTTCCGTTCTGCATCCACTCTCAGACATCGTTATCGCTCTAATTAGAAGATTTTCTACCTCAGCCACAAATGGAGAACAAAGTCTTTCAAAAACTCTTTCTTTCTCTTTGTTTGTGTGTGTTTACTACCGTATATGCAAGTTGGACTTCACGTGCAAAATGTAGGTGGCCACTGTAGTTATTTGAGAGACTGTACACTGTGTTTTAATGACTGTGCTGTATAGATATGTATGTTTTCGTACTGATTGACTTCACGGGAGAAGCTGGTGACTCAAAAGGGATGAAATGTGAAAAGTGTCCCAGGAAGTATTCAAACCCATGATGCCACAAGAACACTGAGGGTTCCTTATCCGACAAAAGGGCCGCAGTCTGTTCAAGCCAGTCATCTTTGAGAGGTAAATGAGGTAGAAGTGAGGGCAATTCTGGTTTATCTGAGTGTATCAGGAACTGGAGATAGCCCCAGTGGTGTGTTATCCAAGAAGTCATTTACTTCATTAACCCAGGCAGATCACTGAGGCCTCAGTAATCAACCTTGTCACACGTCCCATTAACTTCTCACTCTATCAGCATGGCCCTCGCTCCTTCAGACGCACACACAAATGCACACATGCAGCTTTGCCACACGCATCTGTATGCACGCATGTGCCCACTCTCTCACAGCGCACACATGTGCGCGCTATCGCACACAACTGCGTGTTCTTGCTCACGCAGGCAAGGACCTTTTCTCCCGCATACACACATACACAATCACACACAGTCTCCCTTTCTCTCTGCTAACCCCATTACCTCTGTCAGTCCCAGGGGTCTCTCAGCTCTGATGAACCCTCTGCTGCCCTGTGAGATTAGTGGACTCCCTGAGAAAAGCCCTTCATTGATTGAACGCGATTCTCTTCTGCTCACAATGTCAGCTCAAGGTTAGCACGTTGGGTCTCACCGCTCTCTTTTCCAGTGCAGTGAAGTGCTGTAGCTTTGTTTTGAATATCAGTGGGCTATTATTATTTTAGCTCTGCTGACTCCACTCCTTGTATTATTCATAAAGAAGGTAAGCCAATTATTTAAAATCACCTTCTGAGTCTCCCTTTCAGTCACTTTCTCAGTCATTTCCTCCAGTGACCCCACTTATAACTTAATTTATTAAATGTTCAATATTTCTTTTCGTCTTTGTCACTTCTTTATCTCAATCTCTCAATCTCTTTTCTTCCCACCGATGAAGCCATGGTGGAACTGTTGCCACATAAAAGCTTTAGCGTCTGGTAAAGTGGTTTGAATGATATTCACTTTTATGTTTTGCAAATCAGGCATGAGCAAGCATTTACTTTGACAAAAAGGCAGGGAGAGATGAAGGAATGGGGGCAGCTCGCAGTCTGTAATAGAGTTAGATAAATGGCTGGATTGGGAAGACAGATTGATTTTTTTATGTTGAACTTGATGAACATGAATGATGCACTAGATTTCCTGTTGCGGTGACTAGAGATGAAAGGATTATCTCGATATTTAGATCATTCAGGCAGGAACGTTGCCCTGCACTGCTGTCTCTTTCCTCCCCATCATAATTCAATATTTACAGTTTAAGCTGGAAAACTGCTCCCTCTTGGCTGCCTGTATCTGGTATCCATGGCAACAGATTCAAGAACAGAGTGCCGTCTGTATGTGTCCGTGTGTGTGTGTGTGTGTGTGTGTGTGTGTGTGGCTGTCTGTCTGTGTGTAATGTTTACTGATACACTGCAATTGATTGGTTGTTGGGGAGCAGCTGTTGAAACCTCACTCTCAGGGGTCTCTTTGTATTCTTGCACACATCCCAAATCAATAGACACACATGAATGTGAACGCACACACACGACACATGTGTATATTTGGATTTATGCATTTTGAAGTAAAATACTAATTAGCTATTCACACATTCTTAAATGAAGCCTTGAATATTCAGATTTAAATGTCATAACCTTAAGGTCTAATTCATGCACTTGACCTTGTTTTAATTCAGTTATAACTCTACTCCCTCTTTAAATCTCTTCAAATAAGTGAGCGTCAAAGCAGTGGCAATAACACTGTAAGTTTTAATGCTTCTTCGTCAAAATACTATTATTGTCAAGATGTTTTGTTGAAGATAAAATGCGCTCACACACATGTGGTAATACAATACTGGCCCCGTGCCCATAAGAAGAAAAATGAGCAAATGGGTAATAAAGAGTTGCTGTGGTATCGTTATAAAAACAATCCCAATGAAATGCACTCTTTAAACAACATACACACACACACACCTGCATGAACAAACACACACATAACACATTTGTGTATCTAGCCAATGTGCCACAGCAGGGGAAGTGAAAAGCAACAACACCCAAACTGCTGATGGTATTGCAGATTTTTAACTACAAGAAACTGTGCCGGCTGTTTATATGCTACTGAGCACCCAATCACAAATACCTCCCAGTGGGTGTTCTACACGTCGGCATGCACACACACAACCAAATGAACACACAAACACACATGCCAGGGATGAGTAACAGCTACTAACTGTGGGGCACCAAGAGAGAAAGGTCATCTGACATCATTTGCATTGCTTGTTAATGTTAAAGGATGTTTTCCATACAAGGAAGGTCAGGTTTTGCATGAAAGCATGATATAAACATAACTTCTGACCATGATGAATTAATGGAACAACTGTGGCTTGTGTATGGTTGGTTGATGTGGGTTTTCCACACTGCAGTAATTTGACATAAAGGGAAAGCACCAGGACCAGCACACACCCACAGACCCACTCTTATTCTGCCTTCATTCGCTCACTCATTCCCATTCACACAATCGCCTCGTCTTCCTCCGAAGTAAATATGTCAGCGGCGTATGTTGTGGTGACTTTTGTCTGTCATGCTCACATATTAAATTGGATCTAGTTTTATTGTACCTGTCAAATGACATCAACTCATGTCATTCGTGGTACATTGGCAAACCATTCTGCAATTAATCTTATTTACAGATTAGCCTGCAGGTTTTTAAAGTGTTTCTTGTTAAAGCTACCCCGGATCATTATCTAATAAGATTTACATATTTGCTTATGAGTCAGCAGAGGTTACATGACTCTTAATGGTAGACTTGGAGAGAACTACTCCGTCTCTTATATATATATTTTTTCTTGAAAATACACATAACCTTGGCTAAGATGAGCAGCAAAACTCAAGCATCCATGATTTTTTGCCAGAGTTGACTGTTACCTTTTCATGAAGGACCATGGACTTTGAAGCAAGGTCTTTTCGTTTCTGGTATTTTTAATTGGTTTATTTGGCAGCCCTCTGAGTTAGTAAGCTCATCATCTATGCTGTTGAACAGTCCCTGACAAAGTCGAATAGAATTCCTGAGATGCAATTATTAAATACATATATATATATATTTTACATCAAGTATCTATATTTATAAGAACTTTTATCCTATGAGCGATTTGATTATTTTAGACAGTATACATAATAAGGCGTGTATGCAGATATGTTGAGAAGTGCCAAACGTCCAGCATTAAAACAACACCATGCTTATGCGAGCAGTCCCACAGGAGAAGAAGGCTTTGGGAATCATGGGTGGGGGGTGTGTGTGTGTGTGTGTGTGTGTGTGGGGGGGGAGGTTGCAAAAGGAGACGCGCTGAGCGTGTTGCTGCCAGGTGGAGGCGATGTCGCTCCTCCTCTCTCCTCTCTCCTCCTCTCTCTGCTCTGCTCTGCTCTGCTCTGCTCGGCCACAGCTTTCAGTCTGCTGGGTGAGATCATTACCAGACGCCAGGCTCCGGGACCTGACATTCACCGATCAGAAAAGCAGAGAGGGAGAGAGAGAGCGAGAGAGAGAGAGAGAGAGAGAGAGGGAGAAAACCTTGATCCGATGCAACCTGCGAGTGAAAGCGACCTAAACTACCATCTCCGCCTCGGCCCCTGTTGTCGCCCGTGCTGACGGCTGAAAGCGCGGTCCTGTCGCTGACATTTCCCGACTGGATTTGGGGTTGTAGTCGGATGCGAGCTTGTTTTGACTGCAGTAATAGCCCTGCTCTCCTCCTCCCTCCCTCCCCCCCTTCCCCACACACACACACACACACACACACACACACCCTCCTCCTCCTCCCCTACCAACCGTGTAGCGGATTTGCGAGGGATCTTAGCGCTGTGCAGCTCCCCGAGTGACCAGCGATCCTGCAAGGCACTCTGCACCGCCGCGGCTCCGCACAGCACGAGTCAATCCGCGAGAGCCTCTAAAGATCTTATTTCAGAGAGGAATTGGACATAAGCGCCAAGTTTCCGATTGGATTTTTTTCCTGTGCGGCTACCTTGCTTCTGTCATCAGATCGGCTGCAAATCCTATTTTCGCCTCTTTTTTTTTTTTTTTTTTTTTTTTTTTTTCATTCCAAAGCACCGTTGACGCCATTTTCCTCCGGGTTTTCTGTCAAAAAAAATATATATACATATATTCTGGCACCGTTTGACAGCTCCCCGGGAGGCTGTCATCTCATCCGTCGCTTGTGTAAAATGTGTCTAAATGGATTGTAAATGATCTTGATAAAATATTTACACGTTAGAGCCGAGTGTGTGACAACATTAGACATGGGTAAGTAGCCCCGGTTGACTGGCCACATTCCACACCTGAATTCATTTCTCCTGTAAATGTGTTAATGTTTTTTGTCCATGCTGTAATCTGCTGTGAGCTCTGCTTTTAGCCGACCATAACCCTTAGCCGTGTTTATTTTTGTCTGTGCTATTTAATTGTTTAATTGTACAGAAATAATAGAAATTGCTTGCAGTCACATGCCAAAAAATTCGACAAAACACCCGCACGCATGTGCACATTCACACCAAAACGCGCACATACATGCACGCAGACACAGACCACCCCAAACAATACTCCAACCCTCCGTCTCCATCCATTATTACTGTGTAATACCTTGATAATTAGGTGGCAGTAAGATAAAACACCTAATTAGGTCAATAGGATGAAGTGTCCACTACACACTGATCAAGGAGCAGCTAAACCACTGCTGCGCACACTCTTAGCTCAAATGTTTTTCTACTTGGGTGGACCTCTTGCATCTTCACTGACATTGATAGTCCATCACATAGTATCACTGTCTCTGACATGCAGCAAGCAGATGGTGGCTACTCTTCTAGTCCTTCATGAGCTATTTCGCATTTCATTCTGTCATGTGTTGAGTTTTTGAAATTTGCCAAGATGTTTGGTTGGAAATAGTTCTCGTACGGTTCCAGATGGTGGTTTCAGAGGTTGGTCGCTGCACAAAATGTCACATGAATGAAGCCAGCTCCAAGCTGAAGAAACACTCATGATGCATGTTTCATTGAAATAACTGGGATTGTGTTTTTTGAAACACGTCATGCCGCCGTAGCTACGGTTCAGAGACGCCTGGAGTCATATAGATGTGACATCTGCACTGCATGTCGTGGGCTTGGTGGAAGCCAGCGCTACTTCACTTTGGTTGTATTCATCAGTAGCTGTCTAGTTTCACATGGCTTAGAGGGAAATGTCAGAAATATTGTGGCCAACAGTAATGGGCAAGCTTTGGTTGTGTGGAAGAGGTGACATGACTGAAAGTGGATGGAAGTGCTCCACTATTATCAGCAGCTCTCCGATACGTCAGCTTAAGAAGATAAATAGACAAGTCTGAATGAGTCAGGAAATTGGGAAAAGTGTGGGAAAATGGTCCGGTCTCTAGGATATATGGGGATATACATCTGGAAATGAACAGTGGTGAAAAAAGAAGAAGGCAATTGTAAAAGAACTGTGTGAAAGAAGTGGGGTTTGGAGATAATTGAGGTGATTTAGACAGGGATGGAACCATCGATCTTGTCTTGTTAACAGGTTTGGGAGAGTTGAAACTCCAGCAGCATTTTTGTGGTGTAAAAGTATTAAGCGGGCTAATAAACCCCCTATTAGGAAATGAGATGCCCATGCCACCTTTAAATTAAAGCATGAGAAATCGATTAGGTGTATCCCCCTTCTGAGCTGGATACCTCGGGTTGAAATAGGATCACAGAGAGGGGGAGGAGGGAATGTGAACGGGATCCAAGGACAAATCTAACTGTTGGCAGGCTCTCTTAACAGAATATCAGCACTGGAGCACCTTTTGGCAGAGTACACAGAAGGGAGGGAGGGAGGGAGGGAGGGAGGGAGGGAGAGGTCGGAGGTGGAGGGGAAAGGAAAGAGGTAGCACAGAGAGAAGAGAGGAGAGAACAGAGGTTGGGGGGTGAGGTGTGGGGAAGGAGGAAGACAGTTGGGGAGCAGGGGAGGTGTTTTTGCTGACAGCCATTTTGTGGCTTCTGCTGCAGTTAAAATGGTTTAACATTCATCTCCTTCTGCGGGGTACTTAGGTGAGGATGGTTTTAGTGCTACCTGGCATATGGCTCATCCAGAGGAGTGTGTGCGTGTGGAAGTGCACGGTGCAGCTTTAGGTCCATCATTTTATATTATGGCCATCCCACACATGGGACATAGCATGAGTGTCCTTACAGTCGCCCTACACATGCTTCTGCCATCCATGCATTTTTCACGGGCTTTCATCTATATAGTGTACATGCAAATACAAGTCCGTAATCCTCACTTAAAATACAATAGGCTCGGATGGGGTCATTGTAAAAAGATTGCTTCCTTCACCCTGCTGTAAGGACTAATAGGTTTCCAGTTTGAAAACTGATGCCTGCGCCCACTAGATTTGGAAGTGCGAGGCTCGGGCCATTCCTTTTGATTTGTTTCAAAGATTGGATCCTTCTAGAAACATTAGTTTACGTGATTGCCCCTTCACTAGAGGGCTAGAATAAAAGAGCAAAAAGAGATAAATGAAAAATGAAAATGGCAGACAGACAATGTTCATCATCCCTCTGAGATACTCATCTACAGCCAGAGATGGCCGAGCCGTTACTACACTCTCACATCAAAGAAGAGGAGAAAAAAAGACTCTTCACCTTGTGCAATCACATGGGTGTTTGGTGTGCTTGTGGATGTGTGAATGTGTGCGCCTGTGTGTGTGTGCACGCATCTGTCTGCATGTGTGTATGAGCTATTTGTGAGTCCACCTCAGGCACTGGGCTGCTGGGTATGCAGCCTTAAAAGGTTGTGTTTCTGCTGCCATCTCCCTCTCTCCCTCTCTGTGTTTCTCACCCACACTCTGACTCTTTCTACCTCTGTTTTGTCTCTCTGTCTGTATCATTCACCATCTCCCTTCTGTCCGTCAGTAATCCATTATCAATTGTTGTCATAATTGTTAAGGACGAGGCAAAATGTTAGAGGAGTGTCTCATTTACAGCCTTTCACATCCAGCACAGGGAATGACCTTATGCTATTTGAGAGGGAAGCTGGTTAGCGCTGGCAGTTTTGAGAACATAATAAAGCTATTTATGCAGTGAGTCTGGCTTCTCACAATCACCCTGCTGTCTGAGGCTTGTCGAGGTGTGTATGTGTGTGTGTGTGTCAGCGTGCTTGTGTGCAAAAGAGAGAGAGAGAGAGAGAGAGAGAGAGAGAGAGAGAGAGAGAGAGAGAGGAGACAGTGAGGCTCAGGCTAGGCAAGTGAGGCCCGAAGAGGGGTCAGTCTTACATAAACTCTCAAACTGTCTGCCAGTAACAGAGAACTAACACAGCTTAGGGCACCGAGCAGAGAGGGAGGAGTAGTCCTGACCCATCTAAGTACTTTACCCAGTAATGGCCCAGAATGAAGACTGTACTAACATATAACGACGTTTTGTTGCCACACTGGCTTAAAGTTGTGAGGTGGTACTGAGCACAAAGAACACCACCCATAGTGGAGGTCGGGTTTTCAGATAGGTTCCTTTCTGATGTGTGTAGTGTGTGATGTTGTGTTTGGCAGCTGTCTCTTTTTCCTGTCATTGTCGACAGTCACATGACAGACAGGGTGGCTTTCACACATGCCATAAGGGCGAGTCACCGAGCTGACATTAGGGACTGGGAAGCTCCTGGAGCACCAAACAGGGTCATATGTCCACTGCACATTCAGCCAGGAACTTAGCCTAACAGTATTTTGGTTAGTTCCCCATAACTCAGCAATTAAAAGTTAGTCAAGGACCACACTGCTTGATTTCCATGTTTTACCCCATTAAATACAAATTGCCTAACATTAGAGTTAACCATTTTTGAAGCATAAGAAACATTTCTGGATTGATTTCCAAACTTCCAGACAGCGGGTGGTTTCCTTTCATTTTAATGTGGTAGACTTGAAACTCGAAAGACCCATCAAATTGTATATTGAGTCTGCTTTATTTATGTCAGTGTTACTGTTTAATGTGATGTTTGTTGTTGGTTGGTTATGCAGTGAGAGTTAAATTAAGGATTCCAGACTGCCATAATCCAAATCTAGCGTCACTCACAAGCTTTGTTGTCTGGAAATAAAACCCAAAAGTCAAACAATAAGCAAACAAATACAGAGTAGAGTGGATAATGGTAATTTGTAGTGTCTTACATAGCGATGCACCGAAATTCTTGGCTCATACCGACGTCGTTGTTTAACATACCAGTTTGGCTGATGGGCGATGCCAGTGTTATTTCCATGTGTTTACTTTGTTTTTGCTGTTATCTATTTTTGGCCAGGAAAAATGAAGAAATCTTAATTGTTCAAAAAATAACTGTACCTTTTAAAAGTCTTTCAGGGCCTCGTTACACTATCTTTGAATGAGCACGAATTCAGTCATACAAATTTGTGAAAATGAGTTAAATTAGACTATATTTTCAGCTTGAAAAAGAATGACCTTTCTAAAGTAAATTACGCACATTTCTTTTTGTACCATACTCAATGACTAAAAATGAATCAATGCCTGGAATATAGGAAATCAATCTAAAAAGAGTTGCAATGTGGAGTACAATCAATGTGTAGGTAATAAGCTAAAACATGCAAAATCATTACATGTCCTTCAAGTCAGTTTTGTTTGTAACCACTATGGGACTACCAGAATCTATATCAATAAGCTTCATAGAGGCAAGGGTTTTTTTTAAATGTAATCTACTAAATGCAGAACAAATGTTTCCAACCGTTGACTTTGACCCTTTAATTGTTGAGTTTGAGGAAATACTGCTGCGGATTATGATTATTCAATCACACTGTAAGCATGTGCTGTTGGGCCTGTTGGGTATTATGATGGGGATCAGCTGTTAGTACAGTAGTGTGAGCTGGTACAGGAGTGCACACAGAGAAAAACACACACAAGCACATACTGTTAGTGTAAAATGAGTATAATACTGTAAACCTCTTGCGCACTCTGGTCATTTCATGTCTGGAGGAAGCAGTAAGCATTTACTTGAGTCATGTCTGCAGGTAGTGGTCTAGTCTGGGTTCACATCAGAGTAAATGTTGTCAGTCAAAGCTCAGTATGTGAGACAGCATTCCCCACTTCCAGCTCAGTCATGCCTCATGTCATATTGACTGATGGGATTCCCTGGAGCTGTAGTGAGAAGTGTAGTCCACTGTTTGTTTTGGTTGCTTTCTGTTTATATGCCGGTGTGTTAGTAACCCAGTGTAACTTCATATGTGTGTATGTGTTCCTGTGAGTATGTAATATATATCTGTGCCTGCATGTGAAATGATCCAAAACAGAAGACCTGAATCCCCTGAGAAATGGCTACCACAACTTTTTCTCTAGAGAGCAGAAATAGCAGTAGAGGTGCAGAAGTGTTATCTCTGACAGCAACGTTATCATTTGCATGTGTATTTAAGTGCATAAGTGTATGTTTTTTTTAATACATGTGTACAGCAATGCCAATGCATGCGTGTGTAAAACAGTTCAGACGCTGTTTTTTCCAGACCAGCTCGTAAACCACATCTGGGGAAAGAATTTAGATTCCTTCCCTCCATTTTTCTCTGCTGCCTTCCCTTTCTCCCTGTGTGATTCCCTCCTCCTTCCCTGCTCTGGTGAACAGAAAAAAAAAAAGAAGTCAGCTTCTTTCATTTTTTCTGTCTTGTGTCCTCAGGCTAACTTCAGCCTGGTTTTAGAGCAGAGAAGAGGAATGTCTTATTTTTCACTGATCACTCTAGTGTCTTCAGATGTGTCTGGGGATATAATGAGGGAAGAAGGGAGGACAAGAAAATTAGCAAAGAGTGAGTACAGAGTGAGAGGACAAGTGGTAGCAGTGTCAAAAAATGTACCAGCTTTTGCACGGTACTAAATGCAAATGAGAGTGTAGCAACATGCCTCTACAGCTTTGCAGTGGGCTCTGTGTTTGTATTCATACATAACAGGCAGCTAATGATGTTGATGACAGCGTGCAGGTCTGTGCTGAGAGGTAGCACCTTAATGTGAGCCAGGGGGATGACAGGAATCTGTTTTTGTTAGCCCTCTGTTCCTAATCATGTTATTCACCTGCTCTCTTTGCAGACTGTCCCCGGCTTCGCTGTGTTCCTGTGGGACAATCAACCCAACCTCAGTAGCTGATTGATAAAGACAAACCAGCCGAACAGACTACTGTTTTCTGACTTCCTATTGGCTGGCTGCCACAGCTTCCCCCATCCTGACTGGCTCTGGCGGGAGTGTGGATGGAGCCAAGGGATCTGGTTGGCACGGCCCGACCCAAAGAGGCGGAGTTACAGGGAGGTAGGGCGGGGCCAAATGAAGAGGACCAGGAAGGAGCAGCGGGTGTCAATTTGTTGCGCAGCGATGATGTGATTAACGGTGCAATCAGCGAAGGGGAGGGGCTAGAGGAGCAGGGGGAGGGTCTTTTGGAGGAGCAGGAGTTCTCCATCAAGGAAGCAAGTTTCCAGGAAGGAAGTCTAAAGCTAAAGATTCAGACCACCAAGCGCACCAAGAAGCCCCCCAAGAACCTTGAGAACTACATTTGCCCGCCAGAGATCAGGATGACCATCAGACCTCCAGTGGGAGAAGGCAAAGGTGGGCGACAGGGACGAACGACAGGCGGGGCAGGAGCAGGGCGAGGCCCAAAGGATGAAGAGCGAGGACCACCCAGAAAAAGGGTAAGCTGTAAACACCACTGCTTCTGTGAGAAGTTCTCATGTACGATTGTAAAATGGTGTCATAGGTTGAGTTGTTTGTTTCAGTTTGAGTTTTCACAGGAGAGAAAATGTGGCTTCTATTTTTTAAATTTTTTTTTATCGCAATATCTGTAAACCCACTTAGTCTCTCACACTCCGGCTCTTTCTGTACCTCTCGCTCAGTAGCTCCTTCCCCAGCTTGGTTACACAGGGTAGGGTCAAAGTTTGCTGCGTAATTGAAACCAGTCAGGGCTAGCTGAGATCACACAGTAACACACAAACACACACCGGCACGCACACTCACTCACATAGGAGCTGAGAATAGGGCTGACATAAGCAAGTGACAGCTGGTGTCTGCTCTCTCCATTTGTGGTCATATACACAGAGACCTTTCCTGTCTCCTCTCCTCTCCTCTCCTCTCCTCTCCTCTCATACAATCACCTCTTGCAGGTCACGCCCCTTCACTCCCCCTCTATCACACCCTTTACTCACGGAGTGGTGTTTGGTGTGTGTGACTCTGTGTACGTACAGGTCCTTGGGGGAATCTAGTGTTTGCAGTGTTTGTTGACCTACACAGTGGTGTGTGTGTCCAAACCTGACAGCCGTCTTGATGTCACTGAGCTCGACAGGCCCAGCAGGAGTCGAGGCGTCATGTAGTCAATGCGATGCTCGGCGCCGTTTCATCCTGTTGTGCTTTATTTAATGGTTTACGCTTAAATTTAGTTGGCTCATGAGGCTGCATGATCTTCTTCGTGTCATGATTATCTTCATGCTATGTCAGTGTTGAATCACTGTATAATAAGGTTCTGGTAAACTCTGAAAAAATAATTGTGGTCATAATTGTTCAAATTTAGTAGACCAGCCATTGCCAGTGATAGTTTGGATATATGTGGCTTGGGGATCAACCCATATGTTTTTTTTTTCAGGGCTTACACTGATACCACTTACTAGTAATAAAGGAAATCAATAACCGATATTGGGAGCTGAGTTACATCTGCAGTAAAAATGAAAAAACTCCAACACAAAGCTCCATTCCTTGTAATAATTGTAAGTTCAATTCAGTAATACGTCAACAATACTTGTTGTCAGTTTACACACTGAACTGAAGGGATTAGAAATGATAAGTAGAAGTAAATAAGTGTTCATTCCTCATTTCAGTGTTGATAGGCTATTACTCATGATATGTAAGCAGTCAGATCGTGCTGTGAGCGGGACATTGGGTGTGACGACAAGCCACAGACTGATGACTACAGACAGAGAGAGGCAGCTGCACCAGAGTCAAAGTAGCACATTTTTAAATTCATTCATTTGATCAGGTTTTGAATAAAATGAAATACAGATAGTGATAAAGTAAAAATTCTGAATATGTGATAATCGGCCGTGGCTGATAATTGACTAATATGGCTAACAAAACTCAATGATTTACTATTAGGTAGGAGCAGGACAAAATATATTTATGGGAATATATTGTATTACCCCCTGTTGCGATATGTTATCGATACACTGAAACCAAATGTCGACATTTTTATTAAAAGCCATGGCACAAATGAACATGTGTGCATTGTTCCTCTCATTTTTCAAATCCTGTAAAACCTGACACCATACAGTCATGCAGTGAATAAATCTTTCTGCCTTTTTAGGTTTTTTTTCTTCTTCAGTCATACAGAAATCACGATCTATCCTAGATGATTGTCTTGTAGTGTATCACGTAACGCAGTGCGATATCGTCATTATCGCGGGCAACACATCGTCATAGTGTCATATTGTGAGTTGTACCCTCTATAATCTTAAATTTCTCATGGAGTTGCAGACTCTATAAAGCGACAATAAAAGGAAGCACAGAAACAAGGCTGTTGCTCATTATGCAGGCCATCAGGTTACCTGTAGTCTCACGAAGCTAGCTGTGTAACGTTAAAATAAATATCCCAGTCCAACACACTGACACATACAGTGCAACTCTGCAGATGTATGTGGGTGATGGGGAGATGATTTAATACAGAACTGCAACTGGATGCAAAGGACTAGACCCACAAAGTAGGGCTAAGTGGCTTTCGCTTTTTCAACGTCATCCACAGTTTCAGATAGTTGTCTATAGACATGTAATTTCACCACAAAGTTGTGTTACAAGCTAAATGAAACTAAAGTGCGCGTGTCCGGCTGCCACATTTCTGTAAACAAATTGTTAAAGTGCACGTATGCGTCTTCTTAGTAAAATAGAAAGTTAAGTTTAGCGTATTTCCAGTGTGTACATTTATGAACAAGCTGAGTTTAACCTTACAATGTGATGTCTAGGCAGTCCGCGCCATCGTCCACATTTGAAAGCCCACTGCTACAGTGTGATTGACAGAGGTTGTCATAGTGACAGGGGCAGCAAGCTGGTCTCTATTGAGGTTTGAGGTTTGAGGTTTAGGGAGGGGAGCAGAGGGGAGGATGTGTTAGTGTTGATTCAGATCAGTTTCAACCCTTCATCCCCTACACACGGTCCCTCAATCACACCCCATCCCCCTCCCCCCTGGTGCCCCCCCCCTCCAACATGCTTTCCCTCAATCCACTCGTCACCTGCCACCCCTTGGGTGTAATACAGGCAAGCTCAGTGGAGAGGAACGGGTTAAAGAGAGAGGCTGGGCTGTTCTGTCTCCCTCTCTTTCCTTGTGTGTGTGCATGTATATGTGTGTGTGTGTGTGTGTGTGTGTGTGTGTGTGCGTGGAGGTTAAATACTCTCTTTGTGGTGTGTATGAGGCTGTGTGTCAGGAGAGGAGGGGAGGCGAGGGGGGGAGCAGATGGACAGCCTCTCTACTCTCTTTTGTATTGTGTCCACATCTACTCTTTCCCTCTTTCTCTCTTTATCTTTTATCTGTCCCTCTTTCTCTGCTTTATCCCTCGGTCTTTTCTTCCCTCATGTCTTCCTCTTTTCACTCACTCTTTTTCACCACTCTTTTCTTTCTCAGTTTCCCTCTTTCACCCTCTGTTGTCTTGTAGCAGATGGCAGCATGGGGTAGCAGCAGCGGCAGCGGCAGCAGCAGCAGCAGCAGCAACAGAGCAGAAGTGTGAGCAGGAGATGGGGAGAGGAGAAGGGGGTTGTGGAAAGAGGAGGAGGAGGAGGAGGAGGAGGAGGAGGAGGAGAAAGGAGGTGGGGGTCAGGCATATGGAGAGCCTGGTTAAGGGGCCCCCTCAGAGGGAGTGTGTATGTGCGTGTGGTAGTGTGGTGAAAAGCAGGAGGGGGAGAGGCAGGATACAATAGATGCCCATTAAGACAGAGATTTGACTCTAATAGACAGAGAAAGAGAAAGACAGACAGATAAGTAGGCAAACATGTAAAATGGTGGAAAGAAAGACATGGAAATCATGTTCTTTAACCATTCTCCCTTTTGTAGCAACAGAAGCAGGGCTTGAAGTGGGCCAGTACGCACCAGTATACAGTACAGGCACTTCTACAATTTATGGTTTGGCATACCTGGACTTTTTACTCCATACCAGCACGTCTCACAAATATTTGTCATTAATTATCTTTTTTATCATTCGTAGTAAAAATGGTAATGAAAAATAATAATAATCATAATTTATAATAGAGAGACTCCAGGTTTGACTCTTGTAACACAGAAGTCTCTTCTCTTCTCTTCTCTTCTCTTCTCTTCTCTTCTCTTCTCTTCTCTTCTCTTCTCTTCTCTTCTCTTCTCT
>JAPQRN010000503.1:40664-62619 GCA_037367275.1 Coranthus polyacanthus | reverse complement strand
CTCGCTCTGTAGAGTCTTGGCGCTGCCTCTCTAACCTACAGATGACAAAGGGGGGTGGGTGGGTGGGTGGGTGGGGCGGATATGTCCCCTCCACGCCGCCTTGGTCAACCTCAGTCATGTCCCCTGGCCGCCCTTGGGCCCCCGGGGCTCTCATCATCTCACGGCCCTTCCCGGCATTCTTCCTCCTTAACATCTACTGACTGGTGAAGATGAAGTCATGTAGTTTTCCATTGTGCTCCTACCTAGCAAGAAAATACTTTAATCAATAATTCAGATGGTCCTGAGGAGGTCTGTGTAGTTAACCCACCAGCCTTATAGCTGTATTGCACAATAACATGAAATGATTTGCCACAGAGTAAGAGCACATTGCCATCTCTTTAGTGCTGCTGAAAAAGACTGGATGGGTCACACGAGAGCAACGTACTGTATAATTTATTTTTTTTTCAGCATTTTTGAACTACAACACAAGGTATAAAATCAGCACAGATCAGACAATATATCAGGATCTCGTTCTTAAGGCACAGCCCCAGAGTCCTTTTGAAAAAGGCAACGCAGCAGGTTGTAATTCCAGGAGCTTACGGCGTGCGATTTCTTCGGCTATGTATGTTTGGCTGAAAAAGCTTATGGCCTCCAAATATTCATCTAATTTATGTGGTGGGTTTATTGCTGTATCCAATCTAAACACAAAAGTCTGGGGATTTTGCTTTTTCTTCCTGTTTCCTTTAATGTTTGTGTGGCTCTCAGAATGTTCCTGTGGACAAACAGGGCTGTTTTCCCGAATGATCTCAAATGCACCAATGCTGCCAAAGTCTGAGGGTGCCGCAACCTTGAGAAAATAATATATATGGAAATGGGAAATCTATAAAGCATCTCTCTTATTGTTCTCCCTGCAGTGTTGTATTTATGTTTAAAAATGATTTTGTCTCCTCAGGATGAAAAAATGTAAAGAATACCTTGCTTTTTTGAAAATGATAATATATGAGTCTTAGATTTCGAAATAAGAAGTCTGAATATAAAAAAAAAAAAAGCTGTAAAATCCTTTAGTCGTGGGGTTTTCAACTTTTGAATGTGCCTACAGCCAAGCATCCCAGTGATTGCTTACCTACTACCCCTCTCCAGTTCTGCAATCTCCCCCTAATCTCCCCACAACCATCATCTTCAATTTGCTGAAACTGCCACTGCCCCCTCCTCCATCCAAACGACCACAGTAGATCTTTTGTCTGTTCCCTGCTTTTGTCAATCTCAGGACTGAATTTTTCTTTATTTTAATGTAGATGGTTGGTTTTCATTTGATCTCTCCTCTCTTATGTATTATTGTTTGACATAAGTAAATAAAGCAGATGACTTCTATGCCTGTCCTACAGACTTTTTGCTATACTTAGCTACAGGAGACAACTCTTCTTTCTTGCGCAAACATCTTCTTAAACAATTTTAAGACCCCAGGCTAGACCTTACTCTAATGAAGCTAAGCATATTAGTCTTAGGATTCACTTTGCACATCACGGCCATATGCTAGCCTCTACAATCCTGTTGTTCACTTGACCTTTTTCACCTCTGCAGCGGTATATTGTGGCATCATCAAGCCCTCACTGTTCTGTACTTAACTTTTATTAGAAAACAACTTCACAATGGGCATTCAAACAATCAACAAAGAACAAAGAGGGAACGTCTGAACGCTGTGCGGATGAGTGGTATTTTTCCTGGATGAGAATTTGGAGAAACTGCTCTTTAAGCAAAGTTGAAGCCAAGCTAAGTCTCTTTACACGCAATTTACTAAAGTGGCCCAGACAAGGTGTCCTTCAGAACCTGGAAGCTCAAGCCATACAGTAAGGGAAGCTGTCTAAATAGCAGTTTAAACTGGATTTGTAACAAATCAAAGCAGAGGCAGTCCAGTCTTTGTCTCTTATTGCAGTTCACACTGCAATAAGAGACTCCCTCCTCCTTCCCTAAAACATATGAAACAAATCACATCGCGTTATATTTTTATTTTGACATTGTGTACAATATATTCTAATATCACACTGTACCGAGAAACTGAATGTGTGTTTTCTTTTTGTTAGTTGGCTACTGAATCTTACGGTCTGCGACAAGTACACTCAGCCTACTTAAAGGACACAACATACCCCCAATCTAAATGTTTGACAACAAAGGTACCTTCAAGAACTCAGTGTTGATGCTTTTTTCCTCCTTTCTCTCCTAACTCATAACCTCTCCACCCACCTAAAACATCAGATAAGCCGTAGACTGATGAGCCAGCCGCCTCCACCAGAGCGTGTGGTACTGGGAGACTGCACACTGATTTCATACACGCTCGCCCAGACAGAAAAAGAGCTCCGTGGAGCAGAAATGCTTCTCTTATTAGCAAAACTCATTCACCTGCACGCCACATTGAGTCCCTGGCAATTTCACAATAAATCATGAGAGATGCCTTCAGAGGCCGGGCAGCAGGCTGACGCTCTGTTGCGGCCGTGCCCTCGCCTGTCAGTTTAGACACTCTGAATCATTTCAGGTTCAGCAACCTCGTTTCATCTTAGATGAACTGAAAGGTCATCTCACACGGCACCTAACCAATATGTCTGTGACTTCTCATCTCCCAGTGCTTCCAGTGATTGCTCATTCCGTTTAGAAATACCACACCTTGGTGAAATGTTTCACTGTGGGATCATAGAAGGAATTTCAAGGAATTAGTTCAAGGGAGAAAATTAGCACTGACTTAAGCCTTTGAGATAGCTGAAAGGTAAGCCATGAACAAAGGTACCACCTGCACACTTAATCACAAAATAACGCTAAATTTTGTAGTTATTTGTGGTTTGGACTTAGTGTTTAGGCTTCATCTTTGTTCATTCATTGATGCTGTTTTTTGAAATCCTTGTACCTATCTGTGATGTACATACAGCTGCTTTTGTTTAGATAGCTGATTGGTAAGGCCAGACACGCTCCAGGAGCTGTGTTTGAAGTTTTACCTTTTAGTCTAATCATTCATTGATGATCCATCGGCCTGTTTTGCCATATGAGTAAGTGAAATGATCCGTGTGGGAGTACTGGGTCAGGCCGCCGGACCTCAGGTAGACAGTGAATGTTATACTTGAAGCCATCAGACAGTCTGCAGTGTTGTTTAGTGAATAAAGAATGAGCTGGCCCACATCCAGCCCAGTATCCGCTTGAGACTCATCAGCCTAAACACCTTAAAGCTTAACTGCTGGACAATTTGTGCTGCCAATATGTGAGCTAGTTAGTTTACTTAAGACCTTTGGCTGAAACAGTCAACTTTCCCTTATGTGTGGTTACTAAATGAGGGGCCTTACGACATGATCCTGCCTGGCTGTCACTTGGTTTGTTGAGACACATTTGTGGCAGCGAGCACACACATGCTGCAAGCAAGTGAGCCATTTTGTTAACAGCTCACACTTCCTGTGCAAGTGTGCGGTTCCAGAGTTGCTGACAGTGACACTTGCAGGACCGAGCCCTGCCCTACTTAACAGGCTGCGGGGAGGAGGGCAGGCCAAGTTGTCAGCAGCGCTAGGTGCTCACTGCTTAGATAAACCTGGAGGATTAGTGGCCCAGTTAAAGTTGGGGCAAAGAGGATTAGCCTCTTCTCTGAGGTGGCGAGAGATTCCCTGTGTCCTTCAGCGCTGCTGGCCTCGGAGAGGAGAGGAGGAAGAGGAAGAGGAAGAGGAGGGGGAGGGAGGATGAGAGGTGAGGGGTGAGGCCCTGGTTATCATGACTGAGAATCACCACTGTAACATTTTAAAGAGAAGGAAGAGAGGTGAGGTGTAATGATGAAAGGTGAAAGGCAGTGAAGCAGCTCATAAATTGTTGCCAGCTTGTGGTTTCATTAGAAAGGCAAAAGCCCATAATTACTGGCCAGGTGTTACAGGGAGGTCAGTGAGACCTGCAATCCACAGAAAAAATATTTTATAAGGGAACCGCATTCTACAAACTGTAACCTATTATAGTAATAACAGTTAGGACCGACAATGCCATATTTACAGCTATAATTAAAAAAAATACTCATGCCCTACAGTGACTGCAGGAGTGCTAAAAACTCCTCCTCATCTGGAATTATAGACGCAACATCGAGGAGGAATTTAGGGCTCTACAGCCATCAGCAGGCCACTGAAGGAACTGCAAATTAAAATCTACTGATGAAGGCTGGACTGAACTCAAATACACATTTGAGGAAAAAAAAAAAAAAAAGCAGAACTTGCACAAATATTGTGTTTGCTCAAATTCAAAGAAAAAACAGTACATTTCAGATTGACAAAAAGGTCCACGCAAAGTGTAACATTTCCCAGATCAAAATCTTCTTTTTATCTTCTGTATTTAATAATTGACTGCAGAACATGGCATCGATTACAAAACAAAATCAGTGTTTATTTTACTGTGCAGAAACGTAGCTTACATACAACATAACAATGCAGCAGATATGTCTGCAATGTAAACCTCGTAAATAATGACCTGTGACCTTCAACAGTAATGAATTAGTGAAAATGAACTGTATACTCTGCCTGCTCTTTATCAACTCTGACACAAATGCTTGCATACATACAGTAGAAGCGCATAAACAAAATGCTGTATAGGGCAAGGAGCCAACTGCAATGAAAACACTGCAGCAAACAGGGAAAAGTACATAATGGCAAGGCCTGAGAGTTGATTATGCAAATACCCCAGCTGCAAAGGAACAATAACATTGGAAATTCAAAGACAAACCATAACACGGAAGGCTATTGTCTTGCATTTGCATATTTGCTTGACAACTATAACCTGCTCATCATGCCCATCTTGTTCAGAACAATGTCTTTGTATTCTTATAATAATGCACACATCAGAAAATGGCATAGTGCATTGTTTTAGTTTAAATGAAAGCTGTGCTGCCTGAGCTGGCAGCCCAAGCCTCAGACTTTACTAGTTTTTGAACTACTTTACTAATTAAATATAGAAAATGAAGTCCAGATATATAATATATTGTATAAAATAGATACATCCTGTTTCTAAATACAAAACATCCATAGTTAACAACACACATTCAAACCAGCATACGCAGAATAATCCTTATGTATATATTATATGAAAACATCAATATAAAGCCAGTGAATATAAGCTGAATTCCATAAATATATATTGCAATATTTTTGATGAAATATCTCCCAGTGCAATTAACTCTGTCTATGGCATTTTATTTATCCTGCTAATGCAATGAATGATACAGTAATTATGCTTCTGTTAATGCATAATGCATAACTCTGTGTTCTCTAATACTTAATAAGATTGGCAAAGCTGAAATATTTCGACTCCCTAAATCCCTGAGTGATAAGTCATTAATATCTGAAATGCAAAATGCAAAATGTACAGTACATTTTTACAATTAGTTTATTTTTTTCTTATGAAAATGACAAGTAAAAACATTAAACTCACTCTGTCATTAATAATACTTTTTTAAAAATCCTAGGGTTAGTATTTTTTAACCCTCAGTATTTTTCAGACGAAGCCTTGAGTCATTTTATTACAGAATTCGCAAATCCAGTGTCTCACTGCGCTCACTGTCCTGCTGCAATATCGAACTGAACTTTCTCCGTACAAAAGACCCCATGAGTTCTGTGCAAATTAAGACACTTAATGGCCAAACTGTCCCCAGCAGAGTAATCTCACTGATGCTGATGGCTCTCTGCCGTCTCCGCACAAGAAGGACAGCAGTGGTCTTCTGAAGCCATCAGTGCCTGGACGTCAGCGGCTCCATTTCTACGACCAGATCACGAGTCCGCGGACCCTTACTTAGCTCCACTACCCGCGGGACCACTGTGGACCATCGGTCTGTAGGGGAATAAAAAGAAGGGTTTTCTTTTATCTGTATGAATAAGTGAGTGTGTGGTCCACATGAATATGTACTGCATTTGTCTATGCATTTATTCATGAGAGCACACTGAGAGTCTCACCTCTCCTCAAGCCTCTGACGCTCTGTTGCAAACCATTGGCTTGGCAGGTCTCGTTCTTGCCTGGATCCTCATTGATTATCGTAGCCAGGTTCTGATTCCAGTGGCACCAGTTCACTTCATCCACTCTGATGTGACATGACAGCATTGGGATTGACAGTTTGTTTGTTTGTTGTTTTTATTGCACTGGCTCTGCTGAGTGACTGTGATTATGACTTAGGCAAACATACCTGAAACACCAGCGACGGTCAGGTGTGCCATCCCAGTTCTTCCCCACCGTCACCATCTCCCCAGCTCGAAAAGACTTGCGAAGGCAAACGGGGAAGGAGCGCTCGATGTCCAAGATGGTCGTTGCCCACTTTGATCACATATCATTCAAACAAATTTGTTAATTATATAGAAATAAATAAATAAAAACCCTAATGAAATGCCTAATTATCTCGCTCTACAAATCCTTGCCATGTGAATAGTTTCATTATCCATTCTTGAGATTTCCTGCTACCATCTGAATAAAATAAATCCACAGCATTGGACTGGACCAGCAGTTCAAATATAACCAATTTAATATGTATTAAATGGAAACAAAAGCAAATCTAAAAACGCTGACTGATTTATAGTAATACTTCCATCTCACCTGAAGCTTCCAGATCTTCTTGCTCTCCTTTGACACCTGTCCCACCGTCTCCCCCATCAATGCGATCAACATGTTGAGCAGCAGCACAAAGGTGAGGATGATGTACGTAACTAAGAGGATGAGAAAAACTGCGGGGTACTGTGCACTGTGAATCATGTCCAGCTCTCCCATCCCAATGGTCAGTTTGAAGAGGTCCAGTAAGAAGGTGCTGAAAGTGTCCGGGTCTCTGCAAAAAGGATAGGTGGGACAGTCTCCATCGCACTCTGTGCCCGGTGGAGGACACACTGTCAGCAGGGACACCAGGGCTGAAAATATAAGCAGTTGGGTTATTTGTCTGTGAGCAGCTAAGTAACGATGAAATATACCTGTGAAGCCAGATGATAATATACCTGATGCATATCCGATCATGAAGAGTACATAAACCAGCAGAAATCTGAAAAGGTCTTTGAAAAGAATCTGAGAAGCAAAAACAAACAAGAGCCGTAAGTTCAGTCAGAAGTGTCAACTATTCTTACATCATAATCTGTCCATGCAGTTCTCTCAATTACTTGCACTTCACTAAAAATGTGTTTAGTGAAGTCACAACACCCTTGACCAAAAACATGTGCGCCAAATTTTCCGACCGACGGGCAGACACACCTTCTTATAGATATGCACCGTGGAAACATCTAAAAAGCCTATTAAGACGAAAGAAAGCTTCCTCTTCTATCTAACCTTCTGTATCATGATGCTGTAGGTGCCAGTGAGTTTTAGGCCTCTGGTGAAGTAGAGCGTGTTCATCCAGCCCAGGACAAGCGCAAACACCATCACGGACACATAGGCCTTGATGCCAGACAGGTAGAGAGCAGCTGTGACGATGATGAGGACAGAGTAGATGAAGCTAGAAAAGACACACACACAAAAAAAAAAACTGGTCAAGCAAACAGGTACAAAGCAAAAGTGATACTGAGGTTAAATGCAACAGAGAGGTACTAGACATTCTCTGTTCTGTGTTTGGATCGTGGGTTTAATTAAAGATGTAAACTATAAAACATGTCAGGGAGGAGGTGGTAGAATTAATTAGATGACTCAATTAACAGAATGCAAAATTTGCCTCGGGTTTAAGTCTGTAAGCGCTACATCAAAGGTGAAGAGGAGGAGGATGGGGGGCTTACTACAGCAGCTGAAAGGATCCATCGATAAATAAAGACTTCACCCCGGGGCACTTCTTCAGGAACAGGTCCTTAATCTGTAAAGAGCAGGAGAAACACTTCCATATTGACAACACTGTCATAACAGTTTGGAGTTTAATGAAAGAGGTTAAAAGATAGGACTGAACAGCCAATGTAGGCACTACAGCCCACTGACTCACGTTGGTGAGGAAGAAGAAGATTCCTGATGCCAGCGTGACGATCTCTCCTGTCATCCGCAGGTAGTCTGTTGATGTTGTGTACGGGTAGGGAGGCTAAAACGAAAGAACAAAACTTAAGTGACAGCCAGTTAAATTAAATTCAGGTCAATTAAGCTCTCTCTGAACTACTGAATCATTGATGAGCTCCCATCCAGTCTGGGCACGCTGTAAAAATGTCCACATTTTTGGTAGCTTTCACCCACCGTTCCATGTGTTGGGTGGTAATAAGCCACGAGGGTGAAGATAATCATGGTGACGAGGTAGGAAACCACGCTGATGTAAAAGGTCACAGCTGCAAACTTCTGCCATTTGGCCCTCAGCAGCTCATTGATGGGCTCCACTGCCAGCATCTCATGGCGGTTCTGACAACAGGAACAGAAACATATTACAGCAATATATAAAAAAAACAAATTCAGTTAAAATCCTAATCTTTGTACACAACAACACAAGGTTCTGATGCACCCATACACTCTGAACATCTACACTTTGTCTGATGTTTTACATTCTGGCACTTTTAATAACATGAGATAATATGAGAGTGATTTCCCTTCAGCTGTGATTTATACAGATGATAAATAAACCCTTATGTCTTATTCACCTCATTGCGACTGTTGTAGACAAGGATTTCCAGCACCGATGGTTCCTCTCCACATGTATCCAGGGAGGACAGATCATAGAGGGACGAGTAAACCGGACCATAAGCCCAGTCCTTAAACTTACGTGACAAATGACGAACTTCCTCATCTTTGATCTCGCGTCGAATAATGTGCTGAAAAACCTGGAGAAATTTAAATAAGCCGGCTTTTCACTTGAACACAGCGACATTATGGCCTCAAGAAATGTGATTATTTTAATGTGCCTACCCCTATCTTGCCCAGCTTTGCTGCCATCATGAGAGGTGACATGCCGTCGTTGTTGAGCACTGTTTCCAAGTTGTAGTCTGGGTAGAGCTTGGCACTCTTAATTAACAGCAGGTCATACATCTTTGTTAGAAAGCGGGTGTTGTCCTTGGTGTTGTCTGCGATGTGCACAAGGGCATGCAGCACCGTGTTGCCACGTGAATCCTGGCGCCGCAGGTCAGCCTTCTTGTGCGGGTTCTCTGTCAGGAAGTGCACTATGTCGGGCTGGTTAGTGCATGCAGCCAATGAGAGAGGCAGCTCACCTGCATGAGCACAGAGAAAGCGCTCCCTTATTTTAAATTCACGGGAGATTAAATGTCTCCGTTTTTTTAAAAAAACTCAACAGGAGGGTTAATTAAGAACTGTAGATGGCTGCAGTATGTTTTTGCAAAACACACTAAACATGGATCAAAGATGTGACTTAAATCCCAGCAATGAGAACAGCACAATTAACAGTTGTTTGAGGGAGGGGCGCAATGGGGCCAGAGTGCCAAAAGCAGCTGCTGAAAATGAGCCGTTGCCATGGGTGACAGATTACTTTGTCACCTCACATAGAAACGCTCCTCTTCATGGATTTGCACGGGTGCATGCAGAGTGTTAGCGTGAGTCTAAATCCCATTACCCATCAGCCCTGCCAGGTTCCTGTTCACCTCACCGCAAAGCTCCGCAGCAAATTACTCACACTGCACCCGGACACGCTGGGATTTGGGAATGACAACCGTGCTAAGTGCAAATAGAAATCATCTCCTCTGTGATGAGTGTGGAATATAATGTACGAATGCAATCAGACAAATAACTCTTAAAATTTGGAGACAGTAACAAGTAATGTCTAACTATTGGTCCGTGTCTTTGAAGAGTAATATTTAAATCAATCATATCTTCTAGAATTTATCATCAGAAGGAAACACTGTCATACTTTTATCAATAAAAGCATATTTTTTTCTCGGATGTCACTTAGTGGTTGAGGTAAGAAACTAACAGTTACCAACAGAGGGCAGCGTCGAGTTTGGTTTAAAGGCTGTGATTTATTTTGGTCATACTTTTGGTCTCAGAGGTCAGTGAGTGTTACTTCCCTCCAGCGGAGGATGTTTACTTTTCTTAACTGCAGAACACAGACACCTTTCAGTGGACGCCCCTTCTAAACATATGACGTAACGCTCGTCTTTTCATGTGTTTTCGGAGCACCACCAATGACGGCTTCTCGTACGATACTTCAAAAAAGAGTTGAGTATAGAGTTGACTTCATTATTGGACCTCAGCAGTGTACTGACTGTATCTGCCCAGCCAAAACCTGCCACGTTAGAAAGCAAAAGGGTGAGGTCTAAGTTTCTATGCCAGGAAAATGTACCCTGTATTAGGTATTTTATCTTGGCAGCTCCTGTATTACACATCAAAAAACAGTGCTTTGTGTCGTAAATGTGTGCGGAAACAGTTCAGTGAAGTCATGGAAACCGCAGACGCAACACATCATTACCGCCGTATTAAAAAAAATAAAAAATAAATGCATGTGGCGACCCAAGTGCTGAGTGGTACCACATGGATGCAAATGTCGTGAGCAGTGAGTCCCCAGTTTGATTCCCTGCTGAAAGGTCCATTTACTGCATTCCCTCAATTTCCTGTCAAAACCAAGCTATAAAAATGCCCCCAAAAAACACTAAGACCTGTGTGCTGTGTTTGATCTCCAGCTTTAAAAAGAATCCAAACTCTGTTGTCTAAACTGTGTGTTGTCAAAGGTCATTACCAAAGTAGAAGTAGCCTCCCTCGTCTTTGGGCTGGAAGAAGCGCCCCCTCGCCTGGGCGTGAACGTCAGCTCCCTGCTCCACCAGCAGCTGCACGTACTGCTTACAGCGGCGCTCTATAGCAATGTGGAGCGCTGTCTGGCCTGACAACAAAACACACGAGACAGGAAAAGAGCTACTGCGAGATGCATTACAAGTCATTCAAAGACTGTGGCGATTCATGTAATGATTGAACGTGAGCGGATATTGAGTGGGTCAAAAATAAATACACAAATAGATATAAATAAAGAAATAAAAAACACAGCTATTAGCCTACTGTACATTTCCTCTGAAGAAACCCATGGTAATCGGGATCTTTCACGGCGGGGGATATAAACTAAACTCCCACACAGGACTAGGCTTCATGTATGTATATGCAAGTTGATTTTATGTGGTCAGAAACAGTTCCCAGTCAATTCCCCTAAACAACGAATGTGATCACATAAAAAGTCATTTCTGAATGAACACGAAAAGTACACAGTTTTCTACATTTAAAAATACTAATAACGGCTAACTCTTCTTCTTCTGCAATGGTGGAAAAACTTGTTTTACATTTATCTCTGAACAAGTATTAACGTGAGGCCATAATCTAAACTATTTGCGGAGTTGTACGTTTCCTTTGCACAAACATACACAGTTTGAATGTATTGTTTTTTTCATTACCTACAATCCCGGTGAACATAAAGCAGTGCTCAACTACACGCTGTTCGCTTGGTGACATTTGAAATAAGAAGAGATCCCTGTTTTATCGAAATAATAAGAGCAACCGAGCAAACAAGTTTCATGTAACTGAACATTAACAACATTAACTATTTGATTATTTCCATACCTCTGTAATAGACATCCCTGAAGGGCGTATTGATGAACTCTCTGAGGTTTCCCGTCTTCTCTGCGATGTCCACCAGCAGTGGGATGCTGTCGTTTTCACCACTGTAAAGGTTCAACAGGGCTTTAGGCAGACATGTTTTACCTGTAGATGGCTCTGGTAGAAAAATGAAACAATAACAAGGAACATTTGGGGGATTTACAGGGGATTTTAGAGAGAATTGTTTTTGATTTAGTGTAGAGTTTCAGAACAACACGTGGAAATGGAAATGAATTAAGAAAAAGACAGAGTTTTTGAAAGTGTAACATAAAAATGAAAAACTATTTAGGATTCATAGGAACAAACTGTAAAAGACAAGGGTCAAACGAGTTACTATTTTTAGTCTCGCTGCTTTAAAAGACAGCCTGTCATTTAACAGCAGTTTGCTGTGATTTTTCTCCGCTGCCTGTGAAAACTTCTTAGACACACACAGGAAGCTTTACTTGGGTCCGACCTTGCTGAGGCAAAGACTCTGATTCTCCGCCTTTTCCTTGTCATATCCTCTGAGCCAAAAGGACCAGAGAGAGAATAAAAAAGGTCAAAGGCTAAGCAGCCAGTAGATCAACAGTTTCTCCTTTAGAGCAAGAGTCAAGAAATAATAGTCTGTGTCATGATCCACATTTTTATCTCCCAAAACTCTCCCGTCTCCTTCGCATTAATTCAAAGCAGACCATTTTTTTTACTCTGACAAACTTTTCAGCAGTTCATTTAGACAAGAAAAACATATTTACTGTTACATATTTTGGAGTGGCAATATCAAACGTCTCTTTTCTCACCCCTAAATTCTTCATCCGTTAACCTCTTTTCGTGACTTTGCAGATACTCCAACAGGCCCTCAAGGGCCCCGGGGTCTCCTCGTGACACACCGTCAAAGAGGAGAGAGCGGTTGAATTCTTTCATCACCCTCGGTGGATCTGTGCTTGGCCCGTCATCACTGGACACCTCAGTTTTACTAACAAGACAGGATCAAGGGAGGGACGCTGTCATGTCATGTCATTCATTCATTGCACGATTCAAACTTTTTTGCATTTCACTGACGGAGAAAATATAAAAGGACCCTCACTATGAAACGAATGGGTGTTTGAAGCACAAACCATCTTTAAACAGATCACCCCACACACTTGAGCGCTCCAATAAATGACCCTCTGTATGCATGGCACAGGTAGAGCAGCCAGGAACAGGCACCAGCCTAAATATTACCTCAACGGCTGCAGAGAAACCAACAACATGCTCTCTGTTAGATCCGTGAATGAAGTACTGCTCAAACCAACGTGTGTGTGTGTGTGTGTGTGTACATACTTCCTGATGCGACACACCTCTGTCTACAGAGTGGCAGTTGTAGCAGGTTTTCCTTTTTTGTGACAGCGTTTTTCCAAAACCAAACCCTTTATCCCTATTTCTGTTTAGCTTTACAACTGTTAAGGCAAGAAAGCAAACGTCCAAACCAAAAGATTAACAAGAACATAACACACAGACAGTGAGGCCCCATCTCACCCCCTTGGAAGCTTTTTCCTGCGTCTCTTCTGGTTGCTTGTGTTCCTGTAGGTACCATAGTCAAACAGTGAGTCCATGGGGGCTTTCTTGGGACCTGGAACCACATTGGACTCGTAAATGGTTGACTCCAGTAGGTCCATAGGGTTGGAAATGCCCTTCTTGAATGCACCCTGAAACTTCATCCGCAGGTTCTGCCGGCTGTCCGCAGGCTGGCCGGGCTGAACCAGCTCCTGGCCCGGGTCCTGATTTGTCTCCTGCGTTGATGGAGCGGCATCCTCGCTCTCATACAGGTCTGAGATCTCACTCAGGGGGAAAGCCGCGTCATTTTCAGGCTGAGCAGCTCCCCCTTCACCCGAGTCCATAGATAGAGCAGCTCTGGCAAGGTTAGAGCCAAGGGTGTCAGCCTTGGACAAAGCAAGGTGGCACCTTTTCAGAAGAGTGGCAGTAGAGCGGCCCTGGAAGAAAAACAGCAATGGCATGTTCTTAATAGGCTGTCTGGAGTTTAGCTACGCAGTGAAGACCTGAGCAACTTCAAAAAGAAGTCTAAATACTGTATGTTCGAATTTAATACAACATCATACGTTGATGTACTTTGTAGTCATTGATAACCCGTGTCGGGGAGGTTACTTTTAAAAACAGGTTACAGATTAACAGTTACTCATTAAAAATGTAATAATTAATGCAATTATTTTAATGACTTTATCAATGTAATATGACATTGAACAGGAATGTTACTGATTTCAGAAGGAAAACACTGTTGGATTTCTAGTTGTGTTCTTGTTGGACGACATGGCCTCTGTGCGGTCAGCTGTTACATTCTACATATAAGCAGCGTTTTAGCAAAAAGAATATCTTCAGACGTAACCCCTGTGCAATCATCAACATTTTGTATAGTAACTGTAAGATAAGTAGAAACTCTATAACTGATTACTAACGATTAACTCTGTTACATGCTACTAGTTCTGGGAGAACTGAAATCTGAGATCTTCTGTCACCTCCGCACGTAGACTGTCTTTCTCTTGATCTTCTGAGCACTTGTATCCCTGCTTTCTACACTTCCGTGTTTGTTTATTTCCTCAAATAAGAAAATTGACCTGTCTTTGATAACGGTGAAGACGAATAAACGGGAGGATGTGGAAATAAGAGTCAGAAGGAAAGACATTGTACAAACAAAGACAAATGAGATGCAGTCAGTATAAATCACCGTCAAGCCATGGGTTTCTGAAGGGAAAGTATGTAGAAATATAAGAGTTGATACTATTTATATGTAAAACAAAGTAAAAGGCTTTTAAAACAGATGTAGTGTAAAAAAAAAATTGCATTTAGGGACACTGTAGGTAAAAAATACATACCAACTACTGACAAACATCACTGAAAGTGTGCGATTAGAAAAAAAAATCATTTCCATTTGGGGATTGAAGGAGAAATTTAAAGTGTAAGGTTGGCACTTAACCCTTCTGTACCTCATTCATCCCTTTTGTCACAATGATGTGCCAAATTCCTCTTCAGGAGAAACTGGAAATGATGCTGGAGCATGTGGGCATCCTACAGGAACAAAAAACAGTTACCTTGACATGAAAAACCAACACACACACACAGACATGAGCTTTATAGTTAGAGGGGCTGGGATCTATGGAAAATTCAGCCAAGGACCGATGCCAAAGCCAATAAAATGGATGTGAATCGGACTTCTTATTAGACACGAGGCTGTGTTTTCTCTCGCAGGCAAAAAGACACAGCCTGTCTAACACAGGACACATAAAATCACTGTCCTAAAGATTTACACGTCACTACTTTTATGTAAGCTTACGTGTCCATCTCTGACTGCACACACATACACTTCACTGCTGCTGGGTGTTATCACAGGAGGATTTTGCCCAAGCCAGACTCGCGTGTGTCCTTCCTTTCGAATCGCACATTTTCCTGAGTTTGTTCATGACATTGACCACTTATCTAAGCCAGACCGTGCTGTAAAGGGGCAACACAAACAGGGGAGCCGGGGTTCCGCGAAGGGAAAGGCATGACTCACAGCCCAGTCTGACATGTGGGATTATCATGCCTTTACACTTCACCAAGCATTCGATGGTAAAGAGACAGAGGAGCAAAGACAGGCTGCCCTTGATAAACTATTTTAACAGAACGAGAACAGAGGATTTAGTCGTTTAACAGAGTTGTCTGAGAATCCACTATGTATTAAACCTAAGCGGAGTCATAGAAATGGAGTATTAAAATATCAAGCAGACCCGCAGTTCACATGTCATTATTCATCGTGATTAGATCAGAAAATGGAAATCCACATGTGAGGTTTTCTAAACCTGACTGACTCTAATGTTCCCACAGAGACAGGGACTTCCTGCTCTGTCACCGCTGATGTGACATTATCCAGAGCAAGAGAGATGGGAGGCTCTGCCTGGAGCCTAATTCATCTGAGTAATAAAAGCAAAGGAGGACAGATTAGGATATATTATATGTTAATGCTTTAGAGGCAATACACCAAGATTTAACATTTCATAAATGTATCCATACTTAGGTTCAATGAAAAGAAACACAAAAAAGAAGCATTATGTAACCTTTATAAAAACAAAACGTGCATGTGAGACTTCGTAAAAGTAATCAATAATGAATTCAAATAATTAATCATATTAAACATTCATTACGGAGAACAGGTTCTTAATTTTGACAAGATATATAAAAAGTTTTGTTTTCTTTTTAGTTCATTCTTTATTTATCTAAAAGTTTTCTTTAAAACTGAGCATCAGACTTACCGTGGTTCAATTAGTTGATGTTACTTTCCTTTCCCGGTTTTTTTGTTTTGTTTTTGGAAAGTCTTCAAAGTTCACCTTTCCCTCTCCTCGATGCCTCCGCAAGTTTAAAAGTGGCTCCAGCCAGAAGACACAACACGCTCTGACTGAGTCTCTTCCACCGGTGAACTCCACCAGAACAACGGATGCCTTCACGCACATATTTTTGGGTGGGACATAGAGGCCACTAACTTGGCTGGAAGTCGGAGCTATGGCGGAAGGGTAGGCTGCAGTACCGGAGATGGACACTAGGCGCTAACTCCCGAAAAAAAAAAAAAAAAATCAGTCCTATTCTACAAGGTGTCAACTTTCACTCCTTCCTGGAAACATTCTGAGGGGTTTGAACAGCAGGTGTCATTTACTACTAGACATTATATTCTCAGGGGAAGCCTCCTCCTTTCTAGAGTGTGTTAGTGGTCGATTTAATGACATTAATCAAATGGAGGTGTTGGTGAAAGACCATGATTGATGAGAGTGATTAACAGGCCACTTAGTGACCGGGCACCTGTTTTATTTCTCCTTGCCTTCTATCCCAGAGTGTCCCTCATAGGCGGCTGCAGAACTGGGTGAACAAGTTTCTGGGAGAACTTTGATAATCATTGACCCATTTTTGAACTTTTCTTCATTCAAAGCGACACAATGAAGTTTTCAGGTTGATTCATTTCTAGAGGTGACCCGCCTCAAGGGCCACACAGAATAAAAACCATTAACTCTCTACACTGTGACCAAAGGACCGATCTACTTCGTTTTCCCTCAGTTGTAGTTTACCTCTGTGGGTATAAGGACGCTTAAGCATCAAGTTTTACACAAAACTAATTACCAGCAGTGGACGATTTTTGTGATCATTATCTTGAGTAAAAGTGGAAATCCCTCTGTATAGAAATATCCCATTAAATGAGAGAATTAGAGTAAAATGATCATCATAATAAAGTTTCAAAAGTAACCTGACTTTGCTTTGCATTTGTCAGTGACTGAATATACTGTTTTACAGTTCATCACGTTCCAAAAGATGATTTGCATGTAAAATGTTCGGTCATGTCACAGAATTAAAGACAGGACTAAGACAACGTGTAAATAACTCTGACCCAAATTACAGGGAAAAAAAACAAGCAGAAAATTATTTAAGTTTTAAACACATTCACTGTTGTTTGTATTTTTATTGAAAATATGGTTTACATAAGTTGTTTTTTTTTCTTTTGCACTGGACACACACTGCAACACGATTTCAGGCAAAAGACACATTTAATGTCATGTACTCAAAACAATGCTGATTCACCAAAGGTCATCAGCACTGTCCACTTCTACGCATGAATGTACTGAACAACAAAAGAAGCACAAGTCACTGTTGTATTTTTTTATTACAGTTACAGTGTTTCTTTTGTCGTTCAGTACATCGGTGTAGCGCGCTGTTAATTACTGGAATCCCTGCCTGCTTTAAAAAAAAAAAAAAAAACAAAAGCACAGAAGGCAAAGATGAGAAACACCCTCAACAATAAGGTTATCAGTAAATACACATTCAGTTTTCTTTAAGCACCTGAGAGGAGACTGGATGGAAAAATACCTTGTGCTGATAGAACAATGCTTTGGAAATACAGTACAGGCCCATTAAAGGTACATGAAGTCCTGCATAACACGGAGGTATAAAATCAGAACCCCAGCCCTTCAGTAATAATTAACATTTTGTCCTTAACGGGCCTGCCTGGTTTACACAAGGTGATGTATAAAAAATATGTAGGACTAAAGCCAGAAAAGCTGACATATTTATTCATGACGTGCTTCGTACTTAAGGCAAAAACAGGTGCAATTTTAAAAGCAGCAGCAGAAGAAGAGTGCACAGTATTAACGTATTATGAGAAACAAATATCTCTTCAACACGCAGTGGAAGAGTCAGCGAATCGCAGCATTGAACGGAGTGGGTCACCGCAAAAGAACCTGTATTGAATATAGCCATTTAGGACAATTTAAAAGAAGAAAAATCATTAAAACTTAAAGGAAAGGGAAAAAATCTGGACAACTCTACACCATTTGTTGTCCAAGAGGGAAACATATGGCTTCTTCTCCACAATATTGGACATCGGTAAATCATCATGGCTTTTTCATGTTTGTTTAAATTATTTTCATATATTTTGAGTCATGGCTTATTTGAAGTATAAGTACTTCAGTCTATGATACGATTACAGACAAATACAAATCAAGTAAAAGTGATATCGCTATAAGACAGCAATTACTATTATTTCTGTATTATATAGTTCATAATGATTCAAATCTGACAAGGTTGTTTCATAATATACTTAAGTAGCACTTCAACTTTTGCATTGCTGTGTAAGCCATTATGGTAATGCAAATAAATATCTAGAAATATTTTGATTTGAAACATAAAACGCCTTTCTTCAAAGAAGACACGACTCTCAAAGGGAGGACAGAATTTAAACAGAATATTTGCCCCAGAATAAATAAAATGAGGGAAAAATGTACTGAAACAGCCATTAAGGCACACAGATGAGTAAAAGGGCATAAACATTTGAGCTGTAATCACAGTGTGCAATAAATATGCTCCCGCAGCGAGCCAGCAAATTACTTGGAGGTACAGTAACCCTGTGAAGATGTAGACTGAATGTAAATGACTCTGTAAACAAACTCCATCACTGGCGGAAAGAACAACATCCCGCAGTCACACTGTGTAATCAAGATCAGCATTCAGCTTACTGTACAGCTCATAAATAGCGTCAACAGTGGCAGAATAGTTGATTAAGAATTTTCTGATTTTCTCCAAGCATTCCTCTTCCTTGACATCCCGACCCTTGGAGAGGGCCTTCAGGAAATCTGACTTATACGGAGCAGCAAAAAGAGCCGCCTGAAAAAGGACAAATACAAATGCAGAGTTTACACACAACTGTATGCATTTTATGTGCTCACTTAAACACAGAAGGACCCATGCATCTCACCTTGAAAAGCTGTTGCACCAACCAGCCATGGTACCTCTTCAGGGCTAATTCATAAGCTTTGGTCACATTAACCCGAATGAGGTTTGGGTTGTTGTCGTCCTTTTCGCCGTCTACGAGGCTCTGAAGGAAGACTTGGATAAATCGCAGACCCCTGATTAAAAAAAACGAACAGTACGTACGCAGTTATTACGGCTGCGGACAGATCCCAACCATACAAAAAGTGAAGTGTCTAAAACCTTTTTAGCCACATGAGTGCCAGTGTTGCTCCAACTTTGGGCCATTCTGCTCCGTGCATTTCCTTCTCCGCTTCCAAAATCTGCCCGAGTGTCTTGAACCGTCCTGGGTTGGTATCATAAACGGCCTTGATTTTCTAAAAGTTAACGCATAGGATCTAAATGTAGGCAGCACATAATGACTTTAAAACAAATCAAATAAAGAATAATGATTCTTACTGTTATGTTCCCTGATATGTCTGCCTTGATTGGTGCAAAAATAGTAGAGCCAAGGCAGTCTGAGGAGGGATTTTAGAAGATTTAGAAGTGAAAACGTAAAAATATCATCAGTCTTCATGGTTATTACAGGGGTTTCTCAGTTAGTGAATAGTCATCAATTTACAATCAAGAATCCAAAATGTAAAAAAATCCAAAATACTTAAACTTGTAGGCTGAAGATGTAGTGAACTATTTAATGTAAAAGCACACCGTAAAAAGCAATAATTTCTCCATAAATATCTTGAAATCGGGTCACTTATATTGTATATCGTTTGGCCCAGAGAGCAACAGAGAGTGACGCGAACAAACGTGGATCAAGCCTTTAATATCAGCTGTTTATATAGACGCATCATTACATTATTATCATTAGGTGTCCTTTAATTAGGCTACCAGAGAATTTGGTGACAGGATAGTGAACAATGAGCCCCGACCACACACGGCTTCTGGTCGACCCACTGACACAACAGACAGCCTTCAGCCCCTGAGCTGTTAGTGGAAACTACTCATGACAAAGTGCGCTCTATTGTGCTGATGCGACGCATCCCGACAACACCGATGGCGACATATCTTGTTTCGGAGACATCCTCATCTTGTATGACTGTCTCTATACTTTCCACTGCCTTGCGTTTTTTTTTTTTTTTGTTGTTTTTTTTTCGCACAGAATGAACGTTTACACACACACAAAAAAAGAAGGCAATAAATAATACTGAAATGAAACTAAAACATACAAACTTAGAATATAAATACAACCCGATATACTTTCACCAAACAGCCGCAGTTAAGTTCTTGGCTCATTAAATGCCCTGCACACCCACACAGGTGTTCATTATTCTCACTAATTAGAGCTCTTCATAGGTTACCTTCGAACAGAACTATACTGGGAGTTTATTAGTTACACTGCATATGCTTAAAAGAAGCGAAAAGGTAAAAAGGTAAGCTGTTCAGCCACAACAGCTGCGAAACAGCTTAGAAAAGGGACAAGGAGTCACTCAAGCGCGGTTGCACACAGTCCAGAGGAAGAGCTCTAATTAGTTAAAGTCATTTAAAAAGGTGTGGGTGTATTGTGGTTGTGTGGGGCTTTAATGAGTTGTTGGAAAGTTGGACAAGAAATTTAGGTCAGAAAAAAACAATGGCCATAAGGAGGAAAGGGTTTAATGTCAACTTTAGACTTGGTTGCTCTCAAGGGTTTCACATGGCATTTTCAATAAAGGACCTTTGGCATATTAATACAGAATGAAGTCGCACAAAGATGCCCTGGTGCCCTGGTCCCGCCTGTGAATGGGCAAGGGGAACTCAACACCGTACTAATCAATTTTCACAACTTAAAATCCAGGGCAGTGAATTAAATTATGCATGCTACAGGATTGTGGACAGCTGGATGAAGGGAAATACGATCCAAAAAAGATTATCATTTGGAAAGAGCAAGATCATTTCCAGTTCAAGCGTGATAGAAGTGTTGTGATAGATTTTCCTCTCAACTTGTCGTGTGTTTATTAATCAAAGTTGAACAAATGCGCATTAAAAAATCATGGCCTTTAAAAGGTCACGTTGAGGGTTTTTTTTTTTTTCCCCAGATATTATCATGCAGTCATGTTCCACTTCAGCTAATGTAACAGTCAGCAGATATGAATCCTTAAAACTAATTAATAAAGCTTAGTCAGTGCCATCAATCTGGTCTGTACTGTTGTGACTGTAAGCATTTCACCACTCAATCATTATAATAAAGCTTATTACATAGTAGTTTGTTAATAAATGTGTTCAAGTCTGTGTTCAGAGGAGCCCCTTTTGCTCTGCAAGCACTGACACCCGAGAGTTTGCACTTCAACATGTGTTTTCACATAACTTATTGCACACAAATTTCAGTGGTACCTACGTTGTCGCTACTGTGTCACACCGTGGAAACACTTACCAAAGAATGGTGGAAGGTATGACACAGCCTCCAGAAACGGTCTCGTTTCCACTTGTCTGTCAGCTGGCAGCTGTCTGAACTGGTGCTCCATTAGCAGAGCCATCTTTTGAGTCCGGACACACTCTTACCTCTGAAATGAGCGCAACAGGCTGTCAGCTTCTACTGCAGATTTACAGTGGTACCAGCAGAGGCTGTGTGTGTGCCATACGCGCCCCAGTAGACGCACACACGCACGCACGCACGCACGCACACACGCACGCACACGTTACCTACAATGAACTCAGGTGGTGGTGAAATATCCAGCCGACAGACAGCTCGTGTGATCAACCTGCTGCTGATAGATCTGCTGATAAACGGCGCTTTGACAAAAGTCCACAACACAGAAATGGCACCTGATGAACTGTTATCAGCTGACATCAGACTCTCCCTGCCTTTAATGTGCTGCGTTACTGCCAACTAATGGACTTTTGTGGAACCTCTGAAGATGTCCAGTCACAGATTCACGGATTGTTATGCTGATCGGATTCCTTTTCACTTACTTTAGATCTGTTTATTCATTTGTCGTTACTTCTATTTGAAAACACAGGGAGATATCACACACAGTGTCTGGCTTCTTTGAAATGTATTACTGGTAATAAAAGGTGAGAACAATTTCAGTGAACGGAGATAGTGTGCGGGAGCTTTTCTTTATTGTTTTCAGGTGTAACCTCTCCAACGTACCTGTCGCCAAAGTGTGCAAAGATTAAAAAAAGTATATTAATTGTATTTGAAACGCTAAACAAATCGTGGAAGTGGGAAAAAACAAATATAAGAATAGGA